>JAVSBS010003996.1:0-23611 GCA_033124195.1 Coracias cyanogaster | reverse complement strand
TCAGCATCTTCATAGCCTCCGCTGGACTGTCTCCAGTAGTTCCTTGTCTCTCTTGACCTGGGGAGCCCAGAACTGGAGCCAATACTCCAGATGTGGCCTCACTAGAGCAGAGAACCTCCCTCAACCTGCTGGCCACACTCTTCTGAATGCACCCCAGGAGAACACTGACCTTCTTGGCTATAAGGGCCCATTGCTGGCTCAAAAGTCATATGCATGAGATTCAAACCTTAAGCTTGAACAAAAAGTGTTACCAATTTATCACTAAGTACATAAGGTGTGTCACATCTCAGTTACTGTTCTGGCCTCTGTAGGGCCAGAAAAGCAGTAAGTTTATTAAATGCAAAGAGCCCTTTAAGTGAATTGAAAATAAGGCTACAATCTTATGATGCTTAAAGCACACATTGTGGTGCTGCATGATCTTCTGCTGCATCCAGTCTGTTGGGTAGACTTTGCCTTTACTCAACAGTTTTCAAGTCTACCTCCAGCAGCTACTAGAGTACGTACACCTGGCTTCTAGGATGGGGACAGAGCAGTGAGGGAAGTTGTTCATGAAGATGGCTACACCAATAGAAAGGAGTCTTATCCTCCACCCCTTACAAGGAAGGATGTGGCACATACCTGATCGTAGGACACAGGTGTCTGCCTGTGATTGGAAAGTTCCACTAGTGTGCTTACATCCGTGCGCAGATCCGACTTGCAACCAACCAGAAGCATTTTGGTGTTTGGACAAAACTCCTGGATTTCACCTTTCCACTGTAAAAATTTTAGGTTATTATTACACTTGAGTAGTTGAATGTTTAAATCCAAAGAAGCAATAGATACAAGATGCAGTTTAATAAGCGATGACATTTAATGTGGAAATATTCTTATGTAATAGTTCCCTCTACCTTCAAGCAAATTTCTAAAGGCATTAGTTCCAGGAGAATCTACTGAAGGATGAAATCTTGCAATCACATATCCTCAATTCCACTGACTTACTAATCAAGGTGGAATGAATTGAGATTGTTTATCTACATGAGTAAAGGTTTGCAGACCTGTCAATCCTCATAAAGAAACACCTAGCCATAGCCCTATGCAGAATGAAGTCTGGTGTCACCACTTTCAATGGTTCCTCAAGATGGAGCTACAGAGGCAGGTCTTGTATGACCACAAAATAACCATTGCTCTATATTAGCTCCCAGTTACATCCTCACACTTAAAACTAGATAAATCTGCCAAGGGTTCAGCTATTGTGAGCCAGTAATAAGCTGGTCAGACAACTTGTGACATACTCCTTGGGTTTCTTCTTCCTCTACATGGTTCTTTTGAGAACACAAAGGGGAAAATTTTACTGCATAATCTGAACAACTCATACAACTATTTTATCATTTCAGTTTAAAAGCATATTAAGAAAAATGTCTTAATTAAGCAACAGTAGAATAACATTATCAGGGAGAGAAAAGAATTCTAGATGCTTGTTGGCACGGTTACTAGCTAAAAGAATAGTCTGAAGTGTTTTCTGTAGACTATTCAGAGCATTGTATGCCACTTTCTTCCCAGTGACACAAGAACCACTGGCCCCAGCCACAGAAACAAGGAATTTCAGGTCATTAAGCCTTAAAGACAACACCACAAAGTTGAGTCACATCCAGTGACCAATGAGAGGACTGGGATCACCTCACAAACACAGAGCTCGATTATCAAAATTCAATGTTTTAACTCAGGGAAAGCACAGCATTGAGTCTTGGGTCACTGAGCTTGCGAAAAACTCTCAAGTTTGGTGCAGGATTGGGTTTCTACGCCACTGCTAAGTCTTCGGGTGGCTTCCAGAGGCATTTGTCACTGGCTCCTTCTAACCTCAGGCTGAGAAATTATGTAAAGCCATGGCAAAAGTCCAAACACTTGGCAGGCACACTTTAACCATCTTTGCAACAAGGCAAAGTTTCTCAACCCTGTCATATGAATATGTGAGAGAATTTCTTGCTGCACCCAGCCCTGCTCCTCACACCACCCTTAACAATTCACTGCTGTCTAAGGGCTGAGGAATGAGAATTTACTTCACCCTGAGCATCCATTGTTTTTTTGTTTTCAATTAACGTTCATCCCTTTCAAACAAACGATCTCAAATTCTAGCAGCACAGAGCACAGTCCTGTCATCTCTCATTTAAAAGGAACAAAGTGAGGCTTTCAGTGTAGGAAACAGCACCACTCTTCAGAGATTTAAAGACGAGCTACTCAAACAGTTCCACGCTCAAATGTTTCTCCAACACTTGCCTTTTTTAGCACGCTGTCAAGAGTTTCTGGCCGACTGATATCAAAGCAAATCAGGACAGCATCAGAATCTGGGTAGGAGAGCGGGCGGACATTGTCATAATAAGGAGACCCTGTGGGAGAACAAACAACATTTTCATTCATTTATATTTTTCACTTTCTGCAGCCATTCGAGCTTATTTCAAAAGGTTTGCAGTGAAGCTCTTTAATAGCACCCAGCTACCACCTCTTCTTCCCAAAACACTCCTTGCAGTTGCTCATTTCTCCACTTTCCTTTTGTTTTCCACCTACAAAAGTAAGAACTTTCCCAAGTAATTAAAAGCAATGGCACCCCAGTGACCCATCTCCCACTGAAAGCATGCCACGGCCCTGATCACAAGGAAAGGGAAATCAGGTCAGCCCAAGTTTAAGTCCCAGCATTAACCTGCAGGGATTTGACATTGAGAACAAATCCTTAACCTCCAAAAGGCTGCTTCAAAGCAGATTTGGCACATTTTCATGGAAAAAACTCAGAATAAATCATTTTGATTCTTCTAGTTTTTAACTTCAACCGAATAGTTCTAAGTACAAAAAGCATCTTCAGTTGGATATCAGCAATTTTTAGAAGAAACTCCTGCTTGAAATGAAAGCATTTGTTGTAGAACTCCATCAGGAACGAATCCCAGACTTGTAGGCAGGCACGCAAGTTATCTGTCACAAAAAGCCTCACCAATCTGTAAAGCAATATATCCTTGCAATAAATGTTTAAGTTTAGCCCACAAACCAAATTTTTATCAAGATCAAAGCTAATCTAGTGATCTGATGCACCAAAAATAGGCTCAATATTGCACTTTGTGCATGTTTCACTCCCAGAGCTGTTAAGAGATATGCTGGTTTCTTTAAGAGTTATCCTGATGTGCAGAGTTACAGCTCCTGAGCCAAATCTAAATTATTATCATCTGGTGAAAGTCATAACAGGTTTTGGGGAAAAAAGTCTGGCTTTTTTCTAGGAAGTTCTAGTCACTCAGTCACCATTCAGTTTAGTTATAACTCTGCTGAAGCTTCAACTACTGAGAAGGACACATTTCTGATTTAGAAGGGTACTCTAAACAGTTCAGTGGGCTTTAAAATGCATGCCTGCAACTTAAGAAAAATGCATTTTCTTAGATAATTCTTTTCAGTATTTTTCCCCTACAAACCTAAAATACAGTATGGAATACAGGCAACAAGAACACAGCTTGCAAGAGTTTGGGGGTTATCAGCTAATTATATCACCAATTTCCCAACTATCTAGAACTAATTGACTGTAAGGTCTCAGAGGCTGAGCAGCCGATTAACCGGATTAGAGAAATTCCTGAAGTTTTTAACTGACAGACAGCTCATGCTGTTGCACAAAGCAGAGCAGGGAAATGGTGTGAACGGATCGCAGATGACTTCAGTTGGACAGCTTCTATGGGTGGGAAGGAGTCAAGAATCCCAGGAATGTTGTTTTTGAAATGAAGAGTAACACATGGGGAATGAAGCGTTACCAAACTAGGTAGCAGAAGGTAATTTGTTGAACGAATACTCTTTTATTCAAATGCTCATCTTCATACATGATGTCAATCTAACAAAGAGGCAGCTGTCAAAAACTGCTTGTTAAAAAACAGTTAGCTGTCATCAGTGGTAAATGACATGTTAGGAAGACAGCAAAGGGCGCTGAGCTGACCGGTAGTTAACTACTCATTTGAGTAGTGACTATCAGCAAGGGCTTTTCCAATGGTAATTCTTCCCCAGCTACCTCCAGCACTGCTATTATTGCCTCTGTCCTGGAGCCCCGGGGCCAAGTTCCTCACCCCGGGTAGATGAATTGCAGAGCACCATGCTGTTAACTAGCCTACCCAGCACCACTCTGCAGCATAAACTGGCCAAAGCACAGCCTAGTGAGAGCCACTGCCTGGCTAGCATGTTTCCCTGCCAAGCTGTAGCAAGTAAGGGCAGGACTGAAGATCATTAATGCTGGGCCAAATGGTTGCTGGCTAGAAAGGAGTCTCAAAAAAGCCTCACCCAGAAACTAATTCCTTCGACACATACCTATCTTCTCACTCAGCACTCTTCAGGGATACAACACACCATATATGTCCATCAGCATGTATTTATGTATACATACAGTCACCACCTCCAGCCCCAAGACTCCTTTCTACTGTGTCAGCTGTAGCTGTGTTTGTTTGGAGGGCTTTTTTTCTTCTCAGGTTTTCCTTCTGAACCTTTCCTATTAAAGGCACTGAGCTAGAATAAGCACAGCCCTTCTGCTCGGGTGGAAGCCAGGAGGAATATCTGACACCTTTTCTTTTCGGTAGTGTGTGGCAAGAACAAACGGGAACCATTTAAACTACTCGGGCTGCAGTATCCACAAAGAAAATTTCCTGATCTCATTCAACAGCAATAAATGAACCTCCATTACTGCGCAAACGAAGAGGGGCTCAGGCCCTTGCTGCGCAAGCCTATTCAATCTGCCATTTCATCAGTTGGCCCAGAGAAACGCTCAGAAGGCAGGAATCTCAGGAATGAGGGCTCAAGTCTGAACAGACAACTTGAGCACAGCCCAGCAAAGCTGCTCTACTCTTTTTTCAAGTGAAGCCTGCAGATTTGAAGCTGTGCCAACCCTAGAAAACAGAAGGAGAATGCTGAGCTGCAGCTATGGTATTTGAGGAAAGAAGGAAAAAATAAGCCTATTTGTGCTTGTGATTCTTCTCCTACAAACTAAAACATTTTTTGTCAAGGACAACATGGATGATTTTTCAGTTTTATCAATGATGTAGCTCAGCTTACTTCGTACAGCACATACCAGCTGCAACCTCCCTTTTTAAATCTATTTGGCACCTTAAATAATTTAAGCCAAAGTAATTGAAACATTAAGAATGGGTGAAACAAGTTTTTAAAAGCAGATCAAAGTACAACATAAGCTCAGCTTTTAAAACTGAAATAAAAGCCGTCACTAGAAATATGGTTGCCTTTGGTCTACAGAAGATACCAAAGCTTAGGCTTAAATGTTGGTAGCTTAACAAATCACATCATTAAAAGCATACTTAATTTTTTGATGACTTGGTACTCCTCTAAGATGCTAGATCATGGAGAGCTGAAGTCCTGTTTCTCTGCAAGACCCAAAGCCACCATCACCACCAGGTTCCAACCAAGAGGTTCAGCCCCACGTAACATATCTGGATCTTAACCTGGGCAGCTCCTGCTTACCACGCTGCTCAGCCTCTGCCTGCCTGTGGGCCCTGAGGGAAGTGGTGCTCAGTAACAGGCAAGACTTTACTATTTACACACCACCAAGCAGCCATCAGGCATTAGTCTTTGTAGCCTTTTGGACTCCAGTCAACTGAAAGAACAACAGATGAACAGCAGCATTCTCACTCCCAAACCCTTGGGCTCACTAATTATCGGCTACATAGAAAACACATCAAATAGTGCAGTGGCCACTCTTAAGTGGCTGATGCACTGCTGATGGTTTTCCTTCTTCTAAATCCACCTTTTGGAGAAAATGCAGGTGATTTTGTATACCAAAGATCATAGAACATGTCATCTCCAAGCACACAAATACCACAATATTCATAGTATCTTGAGTGTTTACATTTATGCACCTCTAAAAGAAAACTGGAGGACAAAGGGATCAAGAGCAGCCCTGTGGAGAAGGACTTGGGGGTGCTGGGTGGTAAAAAGCTGGAGATGAGCCAGCAACGTGCACTCCAAATTGAGAAGCTGATCACACCCTGGGCTGCATCTCCAGCAGTGTGGGCAGCAGGGCAAGGGAGGGGACTCTGTCCCTCTGCTCCACTCTCGGGAGACCCCCCTGCAGTGCTGGGGCCAGCTCTGGAGTCCTCAGCACAAGAGAGACATGGACCCATTGGAGTAGGGCCAGAGGAGGCCACAGCAATGATGTGAGGGCTGGAAACCCTCTGCTGGGAGGTCAGGCTGAGAGAGTTGCTCAGCCTGGAGAAGAGAAGGCTCCAGAGAGACGTTCTTGCAGCCTTTCAGTACTTAGAAGGAGCCTGTCAGAAAGAGAGGGACAGACTTTTTTTAGCAGGGCCTGTTGTGACAGGACAAGGGGTGACGGTTTTAAACTAAATAAGGGGAAGATTTAAACTAGAAGGAAGGAAGAAATTTTTTGCACTGAGGGTGGTGAGACTGTGGCCCATGTTGCCCAGAGAGGTGGCCAATGCCCCATCCCTGGAACCATTCCAGGTCAGGTTGGACAGGACTCTGAGCAACCTGCTCTAGTTGCAGACGTCCCTGCTCAGTGCAGGGGGTTTGGGCTAGATGACCTTGAAAGGTCCCTTCCAACCCAGACCATTCTATGAAAACAGGACTTTGGTGGGAGACTTGGCGTTCTCAGCTATCAAATCTAATTACTTCCCCTCTAAAGAGGAATGGAAGAAAATTCCATTCCATTTCTTGCCAATGGAAGAAAAAAATTATCACATGGCTCAATACTTGGACATGAACTGGAAGGCAAAGACAGAAATTTGACATTTCCTTTACAATGCTCATTGCCAGGGAATCATAGAATGGTTTGGGCTGTAAAGAGTAACTTTAACTTCGGTATATTTCAGTTGTCTTAGGAAAGATTTCAGTACAAAACTTTATGTTTCTATATCGACACCAAATAGATCATACACATTCAAATCACAGCTAACTCAATTTAAAGCTCTAAGGCCCTTCTGGATTTCATTATATGCTAATCCCCAGCAGCATTTAAGTATTTCTGGCCCTGTTGAGAATTATTTCACACATTAAAATGCACTTTAGACCATGCCTATGGTAGACAAAGACGTTGGAATATTTAAGCACTCTTCATGGTGTCTATGAGGCTGCGAGGTGAAGCTTTAACCTGAAGAAACCTCTAATACCCAGCCTAGAAAAACAAGCGTACAGCTCCCAAACAGCTCTGGACTGTCTTAGCTTACCACAGAGGAATAATTTATGGCTTAGTTAAGATTGCAACCAGACATTCCTGCTTTGAAAGAAGGGCTGGTAGTCCAAAACCCAATTGAAATTCAAGTTGGCAAGTGCATTCCTTAATGCTGTGGCTAATTTAAATCCTTATGACTTGCCGAACTAGACGGTACCAGAAAATATTTGAATAATGAATCTTCCCATTCCACTCTTGCAAGTAAGAGTGTTTTGTCCCATATTTCTATAGGCATATCCAAGATACAACTAAAACTTACCAAGAAGATTACAGCTGGCTTATAATGTTCTATTAATTGTGAGACTCTACGTTTTATACTTGAGTCCTCTAGTAAAAATGCACATTATTATTAAAGGATTCCAAACCAAAACCACAACAGCAGGGCCTGTTCTCACCCGAACACATGACTATTTTAACCAATTCCTACAGCTTCTCTCCTTTGAGAAAAAGAGAAAAAAAACATTCAATGGGGCAGTACCTTCCTTCCAAAGGACTGAATGCAAAACCAAAATTATTTAACTCAAGTTAGTGACTAATCTGCAAGGCATCCATGCTCCCCGTTAAAAAATAAAGAGGATAAAAGATGGATACTAAATACTGATCAAGTAATCTTTAAAGTATCAAATCAGCTAAATAGCATCCTTCCCACCTCCCCCAAGAGATGCTGAAGTACCTCAAATGACTCCAGCCATTTCTACCCCTCATACTGTAATGGACATCATCTTCCTGTAGTATTTGGCAGTTAGTCATATTTTTAAGTTAACTAGAGCTAGCTCTTCCTTTAAAATGTAATCAAGGCATTTATTCTAATTCAGCAGAGAGGACTAGGACAAAGACTTGTAAAAAATAAATTGCCGCAAATTTAAGACAATGCTAAAACACTATCTTATCTTCTGATTTCTCTTATCTGGGGATGGGATTTTGCACTGGGTTAATGGGTTTGGGTAACATTTCTCCTTGCAGTCAGGAGGGTTATTTATGAAGAGACAATTCTTCATCCGCAGAGTCCCACAACCAGAGGATCCACTGCCCACTAACACTTTGTAAGACCAAGCACTGGATTTTTCAAACATTTCCTCTCGGGTTTCAGATTGCAGATAAATTCAACACGATCTTAAGCTTCTGACTCAAGTCACATTTTCTATTAGTTCCAGGACAGGCCCGAGATGCTGACACGCACACACAAAGGCTGGCAGGTATTTCTTCCACTGCTTTTGTCTTTTGAAGTGCTACAGAATATTTCATTATGCTGGTGTCTCCAGCCTTTGACATAGAGATTCCAAACCTTCCCACGTCAAACAACTTAACTTGCGAGCGTGTGGTATTTTAACAACTAAAGATAAAATTTTCCAAAGTAGCTATTAATTTTTAATAAGTCCTTACTCCATAGAGTTTATTACAGCCAGCTTAGTAATCAGGATGAAAGCTCAAACCAGACACTCTCTAGAAGTCTGCAAGTCTCACTTGGCACAAGATGAAGAAAAATCTCAGTTCAGAGCTACACTGATACCGGTTGTGGGCACAGAGACTGCCTTTTCCCAGTAATAGTGTTGCAAGAATTTGGAACCATTTCCTCAACAGCAAGAGGAAAGCCAACTCACCGCCTAAACTCCTTTTTTTAAAACAGGATTAACATTTTAGTGTTTGGTAAAAGTACCGCTGTCATATTTAGAAGGATCTGCTGGGTCCAAATTCAGCAATAACAAGCTACCTACACAACTTGCCTGAAGAAGAAAGGGCCAGTGTACTCTGCCAAGTTCCTCTAGCTTTTTTCCAATGAATTCCACAAAATAACACTGCTGCTCCACACCTGCGTTAATGCTTCATGGTGTCATTCACCCTTGACCACCTTTCCCAGCGAGTGGCATGGCCTCACTGCCCATCCACACTCCTCTCCAGCACTGAGGTGGCAAGTTCAGGGGGTCATGCTCACCTCAAGCTTAGTTCAATTCGCAAGGACAGCGGGATCTAGAGGAGATCCTGGCCTAACACAAGATCTAAGACGCCAAGAACCTCAATATTTGAGGCATGTGAGCCAGTGTTTCTGACATGGCCACTGAAGAACAAGGAGGCCCTTAAGCACCGACTGTAGTATGTAAGGAGAACTTTAAGCACTGATCTTGGTACCTAAGAAAGGATGGTTCCCTCTGCATCCTCAGAGGGCCAGAGATCCTACCTCCCTAGCTTTTACTGGATTTAAAATCTCTCTAAAACACAGAAAGTGTAGAAAACCAAACAGGCCACAAGGAACTCAAAAGGAGCTAATGTAATTTTACCCTTATCATACAAAACCACGTCTTCACTCTTTTTTCCTCTCAGTAAAGCAGAATTTCAGAGCAGCAGAGGTACCCCTGAGCTCCTTCCATCCAGGCCGGTGAGAACACATGTCCCTGCCCTGCCTGCCTTCCCCTGCAATGCTGACAAACCGCTTAATGGAGGCTCGTCCACACCCTTCTTCCTCCCCAGAAGTCCAGTCAATCGCTAAAGTACACTTCAGGTTAAAAAAAAACCAAAGCCACAAAACAGAAGCAGCCACCCATCTCGCACGGCTGCGGAAACCGGCAACCCCGCCAAGACACAGCGGTGAGGGGCTGCGGGGCCGGTCCCCGGCTCCCCCTCGGCGCCCCTGACCGAGGCGGGGTGGGGGGGCTCTGCCGATCATCACCGATTTACCCCCCTCCGCCCCGGGGCAGCGCTCACCAGAGGTGTCCCAGAGGCTGAGCTCGATGCGCTGCGTGTCGATCTCGAAGCTGGCCGTGTAGTTCTCGAAGACGGTGGGGACGTAGCTCTGCCGGGAGACAGCGCAGGGTCAGCCCGAGCCCACCGCCGCCCCGGGCCCGGCCTCAGCCCTCCCCAGCCCCGGGCCCTGCTCCCGCTCCCCTCGGCTCACCTCGGGGAAGCAGTCCTTGGCGAAGACGTGGAGCAGCGCGGTCTTCCCGCACTGGCTGTCCCCCACCACCACGATCTTGCACTTCACGTTCTGGTTGGGATCCATCACCGCCTTGCTCGATAACTTCTGGCTCGCTCTTCTTTCCTTCATTTATGTGGGATTAGTCCTTCGGCCGCCCACAACAAAAAAAAAAAAAAAAAAAAAAACCAACCAAACAAAAAAACCCCAAACCAATCAAACACACCCGGTTCCCTCAAAAAAAATTCAAATTAATCTCAAAAAAAAAAAAGCAATGAAAAGCCGCAGATGGAAGTGGCAGAGCCGCGGGACGCCCGGCTCCGCTCCCCGCACCGGGCCCGCGCACACTGCTTTGTCCCCCCCCACCGCAAGCCCTTATTTATAGCCTCGCGTCCGCCAATCACCGCCCGCCGCCGGGGCCGGGGCCCGCCCCCTAGGGGAGCTGCGCGCCGCCGGCGGGCTGTCGGGGCAGCGCGCCCTCTAGGGGAGCCGAGCGGCGCCGCAGCTCCGGTGACGAGCGCGGGGGCGTCCCGGTGGCGGGAGCGAGGGGGGGTCCCGCTGGCGGGGTGGGGTCCCGGTGCCACCCCACGGCCGCCGCCATAGCCGTTCCGCCTCCGCCTGGCCTAGGTTCGTACGCGGAGGGCTGAGATGAGCCCGTGCTGGAGGCCGGCCGCTGTCATCCTCTCAGGGAGAGACCTGGTGTGCGGCCAGCTCCCTCAGGAGTGATGCGTGGCGGTTTGCGTGGTGGGGTTTTTTTGTATTTTTTTTAGATATTCAATAAATCTCAGTGCTATGAAAGGGAACCTGTAGTGCTTCGTGGCCTCTTGAGGGATGGAGAGGCGGCTGTTGCCCCCTAGGGTCCCTCAGTGAGGGTCCCTCAGGGAAGATGCCTCAAGAAGGTTCCTTCAGGGAGTGTCCCCTCAGGGAGCATCCCTTGGTGAGGTTCTTCTCAGGGAGGGTCCCTCAGGGAGGTGTCCCCCTCCACGGCCACCGACCAGGCTGGGGAGGGCTGCTCAGATTTGGCCTTAACTGCCCCACAGTTAAGGGGCTGGGTGGTGCTAGCAATGTGGGGCAAAGGAGTTTTCCCCTCAAAAAATGGTCATGAGGCTGTGTTGGGATCTCATAAAAACATCCCCTCCATTAACATGCTACTTTCCTTTAGCTTCCTGTGCACAAAACCAAGCAAAACAGGATAACGGCTTATGTTCACCAACAGCGTGAACCCTGCTTTGAGTGGAACAGCGATTCTGCAGCAGCACAGGGGAATTCTGTCCTGAAGTGACAGAACAAGGGAAGGTTTGTGAGCGGTTCGTAGTGTCAAGTGCTCCTCTCCTCTCCCATATGGCTTAGTGCAGTGGGCAGGCAGACACCCTCAGAAAGGGGCTGCCAGCAGGCAGGAGGGCTGGAGCAAGCCTGCCTCCCTGCCTTCCTCACACCTTGCTGCCAGCTTTGCCCGGGGTGGCCTTCACAAAAGTGAGTCATCCTGGTCATGAACCAGCTCCATGTCAGTTCTGGGCTGAAAAGTGAGCAATTAATACCATTGTACAACATCCTGAAACGGAAAGCACTACTATCTTGCATGTTTGACCATAGGGAGATACTCCAGTGATGCAGACAAGAGAATCCCAAGCATGACATTTCAAAACTCAGGGCAAATATTATTTTGTTCTGATGCGTCACATCTTTAACGGGTCAAATTATTCATCTCTAATGAATTTTCCAAAGAATTTAAGCCTTGGTTTCTATTTGGAAATCATGAGCAAAACACTAAATTTGCAGTGTGTGCATTATTTGTGAGGTCTTACTGAAAACTTAGAGCAGACAGCTTTCCATGCCTTTCTTTTTTGAATGAAAAGCTGGTCTCAGCTACTTTTCAGTCTCCATCCATCCCTGCTGTCCACCAACACAGCTTCAGCTCTTTGGACATATGGAATGGGAGAACGGTGAATAAGCAGTGAGGAAACTTACAGCTCACAGCAAGTCAATTTTCTCTCTGTTGTTCAGCTCCGTATATTTGAACAGGAGATAAATCTGGAAAAACACATAGAATCATAGAATCGTTATGGTTAGAAGAGACCTTTAAGATCGTCAAGTCCAACCATTAACCTACCACTGCCAGGTCACCACTAAACCATGTCTCTTTTCCACTGGGCAGTTTCCAGCCACTCTTCCCTCAGCCTGGAGCATTGCAGGGGGTTGTTGTGACTCAAGTGCAGGACCTGGCCCTTGGCCTTGTTGAACCTCATCGCATTGGCCTCAGCAGATCAATCCAGCCTGTCCAGATCAAGCCTTTGCATTTATAAGTTGTGTGAATTCTCTCATATCTTCTCCAGAGTGCAGAAATGCCTCTTTCTTCACTCCACTCCACATGGAAGCACGTAGCAGCCTCCTGGGCAGATGCAGGTGGGATAAAGCTTTGGAGGTTCAGCTCTGGCTCTGTATTCTCTGAGTCCAACATCCCAGCTGAGGCATATCTGTGGAATATGAGGAGAAGATGGGGTTGAAAAAGCTCTTTGTTAATCCTGAATGGGAGCTGGGTATGAACATCTGCTCCCCATCAGTTCATCAGTCACCTCCATGCAGATGGAAGCAAGATGCACCAAAACTGGTGCTGATGCTGCCCATTCCTTGCTGGTGACTTGACTTGGTCAGGACCGTGGGTGCTCAGAGGAGGAATTGGTGCTCCTGGGCACTGGGACTCTGGGAGACGGCTTTCTCAAACAGCTCATGTGGAAAATTCACCAGTATCCAGGTTAGGAATGTGGAAACTTGAACACACAGAGAACACTTATTCATCATGACCACAGAGCTTCCACCAGCATGCTTCCTAGTAACATCACATTTACATGCTTTGCTTGCTTTTATGGCCAGCATCACCCAGCCAAACCCCAGAGCTTTCAGGGTGCCCTGCATTGCTTTGGGCACTTGTGACAATCAGTAAACCACAGAACACCTCTGCTTGCTCTGAAGCTTGTTGTCATTCCCTGGGGAAGCTGCTCCAGATACGTTAATCCCCGTAAAACCATTATTCATGTCATACTCGTAAGTTTAATGCCTTTTCCCATATCTTGATAATGAGGGGGATAATGTGGTGTGTGTGGGGGTGAACACTCCCAATGGTATTTTTCACACGCAATCTGGATTTTTATTTATAAGGCAGAGTTTCTGGCTTTCCTTAGTTCAAGCTCCCAGTCTTTCTCCAGGCCTGATTCCTTTCTAGACTTTCACAGTTCCTCCACTTTCCATCCAAGTAAGCATTATGCGTATATTAACATGTATACAACTCACTGTTATCTGTGCTGATGACTCCTGATCTTGTATAAGATTTTATGGGAATATCAAAATTCATTTTTCCCCACTCACAAGTAATATGCCTGAACACTTTCTATGACTACAATAAGCCAGCCGAGAACAAGTGCTTTTAGTATCTGAAGAACTGCTTGGTTATTTAAATCTAAAATTGCCATCAGAATCCCTCTCCCCGCAGTGCCAGCTATGGAAAGTATTAAACAATATACATAAAACATGAACCTCGCACAGCCCGTCCCCTCCTCCTTTCTGCCTCTGCGTGTGTGTAGCTAAATGGGACGTACATTAAAAGAACATTATGAAGGTTTAAGGTCAAACACTGGTGTATTAGGAAATGCGTATTTCCTGTGTGTCGGAAGTGCAGACTCCCCTGTGAGGATGTGATCGTAGTAATCATTAATTTCATGATCACATATTATTTTTTCCCCAAGAACCTATTCAGCCCATGGAGTGATATTGTCACCTCAATGAGCAGCTATTCAGAAACATCTGCACTTCTTGCAGGCCAAAGTGTAATCCACACCTTGTTTCGCTATGCTATTCAAAGCCCTCTTCTGAACATGTACCCATTTGTTGTCTCTTAAGGGAGACTTACCAATGTCGTTTTTGAGCTCTTGACAAATGAAAAGAAATTGTTTTTCTCTGCTGCTGTATGAGATGACATGATCTGCAGAGTGCCCGCTGGACAGCCAAGGAGTAAGGTCATTAGTAATGGGGTAATGGCTTTAAAATGGAAGAGGATAGATTTAGATTAAAAATTAGGAAGTTCTTCATTATGAGGATGGTGAGACACTGGCACAGGTTGCCCAGGAACACTGGATGTGTTCAAGGCCAGTTTAGATGGGGATTTGAGCAACCTGGACTGGCAGGAGGTGTCCCTGACCATGGCAGGGGGGTTGGAAGTAGATGATCTTTAAGGTGCCTTCCAACTCAAACTGTTCTATGATTCTAAATACCCACTAATTCTGATTGAGCCTCAGTTCATTCCCAATACTTAATGTTACACTGCGCTATGGATGTTTAATGTGGTTGGACCTGATGATATTAAAGGTCTTTTCCAACCGTAGTAATTCTATGAACAAAGTTCCTGCTACTTCCTGTGAAGGGTTAGGACTTCAAATCAGAAAGCACTGCTCCATATTGTCTGCATAGGGAATAAAAAATTCTTGTTTAGAGAATGAAATTTCTTCACTTAGGGAAAAATAGGGTTCAAGCAGCTTGACTGCCACGCATAGCTCAGGTAGCTGCCAAGGGACCGGAGATTTGGCTGTCAAAACCAAACCTGAATTTTTGTCTCTTCCAATGAGGGTTTAAAATCGGTGATGGCTGGATGAGAATGAGCATCTCCAGTTTCGTGATGCTGGTATAACAATATGCAGGAACAGCGATGATTGTGAAAATACATGCTCATTACCTGTGAACTGAAAACAAAATGGAGCTTGATACTCTTATAATCCGTATTTTGGCATTTTGAAATCTGACCACAACTACACTAATGAGAAAGAATTACATAAATTCGTAAAATGGGTTGAAGGCCTCAGTGACTCTCCCTCGCCTGACTGATGGGGTCATTGAGCACTAAGACTTGTCTGGGAAGTAAAGCTCAGCTGTTCCAAACTTCAGGAGCTGAGGGCAATGCTTTAACCAAGTTGTAAGCACTCTAAAATTATTTTTAAATCCCTTAATACTTTCAGGAGGGTTTTAAGACAGAGGGCAAGGCATTTTAAAATACAGGCTGTAGTATAATTATCCGTGTGAAAGCAGGAATCCCATGTCTCATGTGAGCCTAGTGTGCTGTTCCTCAGTGGCCACAGCTCTGCAGTCCTGGGCCCTATCCTCAGGGGTTGTTTTAAGGCATTTGTTGACATAGCACCAGTGGGATGGTGGGTATGTTGTTCTCTCCCCTTTACGGAGGGGTTAACAGTGGTTAAATAACTTGTCCAGAAGCATGTGGAGTCTAGGGCAGCTCTGGTGAAATGAGGACATGTTGGAGGTCATCACCCTTCTCCCCCATTTGCTCTCTGCCCAACACACCACACAGTTAAGGAGGTTCAATACAAGCCACAGAAATTATGTGGATTATTCACACTTAATTCTGTCTCTGTGAAAGCTTTTGAGAATCATAGAATCCCAGCATGGTAGGCGTTGGAAGGGACCTCTGGAGATCATCTTGTCCAACCCCCCTGCTCCAGCAAGATCACCCAGAGCAGGGTGCCCTGGACTGCCTCCAGGTGCATTTGGAATCTCTCCAGAGAAGAAGACTCCACAATCTCTCTGGGCAGCCTGGGCCAGGCTCTGGCACCCTCACAGCAAAGAAGTTTCTCCTCTGGTTCAGATAGAACCTCCTAGGTTCCACTTTGTGCCCATTGCCCTGTGTCCTGTTGCTGGGCACTGCTGACAAGAGTCTGGCCCCATCCTCTTGATTCCTGCCCTTTAGCTATTAATCAGCATTGATCAGATCTCCTCTGAGTCTTCTCTTCTCCAGCTCAACAGCCCCAGGGCTCTCAGCCTTTCCTCATCACAGAGATGCTCTAGTCCCCTCAGCATCTTTGTAGCTTCTGCTGGACTCTCTCCAGTAGTTCCCTGTCTTGATAAGCCTTGAGAAGACACCCAGAGAAGTAGGAAAATATATCTGTTAGGACCCAGAGAAACTTTATCTGGGGACACGCTCCCACTGTGGCTTACAGCCACTTGACCTTCTTGTCCCACCAGCTGGGGAATTGCCTCAAATCAAAATTTCCCTGAAGCAGAACTTATTCCTCTTGGGTAAATACACCTAACCCAGGAAAACTCCTGAGTAAACACAGTAAAATATCTCATGCAAATCGGGCATTTGCTGCTTCCCTGTTACATTATGTATGATTTGTTCTCGCCGGAAGAACAAATTGCGCGTCGGGGGTGTTCTGCCATCCGTGAAATCACGTGCAGCTCAAGGATGTTTCCTGCTGTAGGATGGGAGAGGGAGCAGCCTTCGGTGAGCAAGAACACATGCGAGAAGCCAAAAATGAGCATTCAGAGCCCGCAGCTTTAAATTTGGTATTTTGCCTGAATTCCTAATGCTGGTGTGCATTCCTCCCTCATAGGAAAATCAGCACAAGCATCTTACAAAGTACTTCTATCTGCAGACATCAAAGAGTGCGAGTCCTTAATCTGGATGACAATGTAGGATTGAGTTTCAACAAAAAGGAAGAGTTGTTTTGAGATTAATTTTTGTTTTTCAAAGTGAATTTGAGGGAACATCTGGAGTTGTATTAAACTGTCCTGGATCTGAGCTCTGACCTGAACTGGGCTGATCTGAAGATCCATTGAAATTTGTGGAGAAAATCCTCCTGAATTGATTGTGATTCAGCTCAGAGTGAAATTATTTTCTAGCTGTTGTTTGAGAATACCCTGCAGACAAAAAGATTTCATTTTCAGTTCCTGGAGGTTAATTATGGAAATTTGTTATAGAGGATCAGCAGTGCCAGTTGCTGGGGAGATAGTAGAAGTATTTGGTATGAAATGCTAGCCTAGAGCTGGATAAAAAAATTCTGACAAAATGGTTTTCCATCAGAAGTATTGATATGCTGAAGGCAAAACGTTTTGCTGAACAGCTTCAATTCCAGCAAAATTTTGCATTAGAAACTTTCTTAAGTTCTCTGGTTGCACTGTTCTCATTTAACCTGTTCTAACGCGTTATCAAATTCCAAAGTTTGTTTATAATTTTCTTTATAAGAAATGTGTAAACTTGACATTTTGACTTTAGTCAAAGGCTGGACTTCATCTCACAGGGCAATTTGAAATCCTTCTTCTTTAATCCTGTTTTGGGGTGGAAAAAGCAAGTGAAATTGTGCAATCCCCAATTCTCACCCAGCTCTGGCGTCTCCCAGCGGGTGCTGGAGGCCAGAGGCAGATGCTGGGAACAGCTTCCAGGGCAGGGTGAAGTGGATGAGGTCAGTGCTGCGTGTCCTTACCAATCCCTGTGAACTTCACAGCACTTCCCTGAAGGCAAAGCAGCTTGAAATTATTGCTGAAGAGCAGAAAGAACTTGACAAATAATAAATGTTGTTTTTTTGTTGGTTTTTTTTTGGCCACAGTACCAGCCAAGGTGGTTTAATTGTCCTGAGGAAGTTAAAACTGTTCCTCCTTTTCTCGAACTGCTGCTGGCTGGAGCCGTGCCCCCCACCCCTTCATACCACACCAAGCCTCAAATATTCGGTGAACCAAAACTTTCCTGGCTGCACAGACATACTTGTAATTCTTGCTCATCTGAATGAGTAACAGCAGTGTCCAGGACAGCAGCACAGACCCTCAGAAACATAGCAGGCATTTTTTCTGTGCCATTTGAAACTCTTAACATGCTTCGGTGTTGATTTTTATTGTTATTTTCCGTCCCACAGGCATGGCCTTTCCCACCATAAAGGCGCGGGGCTGAATTCTGTGTGGAATTTTGCCGCTTATTAGGCTTGGGAAGCTGGTAGCTTTAGCCTTGTGGGTCACTAGTGCCAGGTTGTGATTAATCTGGCTCTGATCTGCAGAAAAACCTCAGGAATTTCGGCGGGGGGGAAAAGTGGGTAAACCACCCACTGGTTTGCCCCGAGCAGTGACAACCCAAGTGGTGGGGTTTGCATGTGCAGAGCGCAGCACTTCCAGAAAGCAAATAGCAATGAGGAGAAATCATCTGTGAGAAGCTGTGGTGAGCTGCACGATTTGCAGTGTCATGCAGGGATTTGGAAGGTGTGAGGGCACCCATGTGAACTGTGCATCTCAATCTCTGGCCCAAAATAAGAATCTCAAGTATTCAGCCTTATTAAACTTCCTCCAAGCCAACTGCTGGAAAAGCAGAAGCTGCCAGCGCAAGTCCTCACCTCCAAATTTCTAATTAAATCAGATTTTTGAGGCAGCTTCTGCATGGCCGTGGCTGTCGGCACCAAAGGATTGCTGCTTCAGAAGGAGCCACTCTCCAGGGCTGTTTGAGTGAGGCTGTGAACTGAAGCTGCAATGCAAAAAATGAGATTTAAGCCAAGTCCCAGGGTTAAACGGGATGTTTCTGGGTCATGGTGGCCCTGGCCTCTATTTCCACCCACGCTGCCTGCAGCTGGGGAAATGAAATGCAGAGTTTTGCTCAATTTCTTTGCCTGCTCTGAGATGCTGTAGCAGTGCACGGAAGGATGTGATCTTCCCATCCCTGAGGCCTGGGCTCACCTCATGGCATTTCCAGGACCTGGAGGTCAGAAGGCATCCATGTGGATCAATGGATGGATGGATGGATGGATGGATGGATGGATGGTGGTGAGCAGCGGGCTGGGGGTCCCATGGCTGCCACCACCATCAGGCGAGAGCCTGTCCTACCTTGGCACCTCCTAAACCAGATGAGGCTGAAGATGTGTGAATGTCTGTGGTTCGCATATGCTTTGACTCCCTTCAGAGACAGGCAAATGTGAAGCTAATGAGGCAAGTGTTGGGTGCAGCAGGTTTCACACACTTTCCACCCTGAGATTTCCATAGGCAGGGAAAGTCAGTCACTCTAATTAAGTGACTCAGAAAAGAGTAACTGGTCTTCTAATGTGTTTCATATTTGGGTTTGTAGTTAGGTGCTTTCAAGTGAAGGATTCCAAATTTAAATATCTTCTTCCTACACTGCTGTTTACTAAATAAAACCAGTTTTATAGGATGGTTGCAGAAAGCAAGAACTTCTGGGGTGGCTTTGCTTTATTTGCGCCTTAATGTGATGTTGTGTGTCATTAAAACAAGGGTTGGAGGGGACGGACCTGCAGAACATCACTGCTCCATCCCTCCCTAGCATTCTTCTAGCCCCTCTTCAGGTATTGGAAGGCTGCAATAAGATCTCCCTGGAGCCTTCTCTTCTCCAGGTTGAAGGCTCCAGGGAGACCTTCTTGCGGCCTTCCAGTATCTGAAGGGGGCCTACAAGAACGCTGAGGAGTGATTTTTCACAAAGGCCTGTAGTGATAGGAGGAGAGGTAATGTTTTGAAACTGGAAGAAGGTATCTTTAGGTTCGAAATTAGGATGAAATCATTCTTTCACAGGGTAGTGAGACATGGAACAGGTTGTCCAGGGGGGTTGTGGACACTCCATCCCTGGATGTGTTCAAGACCAGGTTGGATGGGGCCTTAAGCAACCTGGTCTAGTGGGAGGCTTCCCTGCCTATGGCAGAGGAGTTGGAACTAGATGATCTTTAAGGTCCCTTCCAACCCAAACCATTCTATGATTCTATGATCCCTTCACCTCCAAGCTCCACAAAGCAGTGTGTGAGCTCCATGTCGAGGATTCCGGAGCTTTCTGATCCCCCAGGAAGTGTCACTGGGTTTGTCTGCATCACTCCAGACTCGGTGCAGTGGAGGCAGTGGCAGGGAATTGCTGGGAGAGTGGGATCGGTGCAGAGCTTAGCATTGCCACAAGATTCCCCTTTCCCTCTCCAGGCCCAGGAGTGAACAGGAAGCAGCATCAGGAGCCAGCATAAATCACTCCAGAATTCTCCCTGCCTATATCTGATGCATTAAAAATTAATTACTTAGCTTAGCTATTTCATATTGAAGGCAAGACTGAGCAATAAGAACCAAATCCCATCCTCAGATGAATGCGTTACCTCAGCCTGCGTGGAGCGGTCTGGGAGGTGTTGGGAGCCTGGAGTTGTGCTTTCCCTTTGGCAGAAGGCCGTGCTCAGCACATCCAGGTGAGCGGCCGCACATGCTCGGCTGGGTCTTCATCTCAGATGGAACATGTATTTGCAAAGTCAAAGGAAAGCCTCCTTTTTTTCACCATAAAAGGTAAGGAGCAAAATTCCAGAGCGGAATTTACTTGTCCTGCTGCTCCTCAACGTGGGAAAAGAATGCAGCGTCCTCCCACGGATCTGCTTCCCATCCCAGGTCTTCCTCCTTCTGACTTGTCCATGCAAGCCCAACCTTTTCTACCATGAGCCAACACTAAATTATAAGTATATAATAACCTCTCATAAAGAAAGACACATGCAGGAGTCAGGTCTGGTTTCCTCCATGCTTATATAGTTTTTCTCCTATTGTATTTTCCAAATTAATTGAAGAGGCCCCTAGTTTTCATGGGTCTGGGGGGACATCTGGCCCGGGAATCTCTTCTGACCTTCTGCCTAATAAATAATGATGGGAATTATCCAGCAGCTGAATTTGTTCATGCCACAGTCTGGGGCTTTGATGTGATATTCCTGGTGGGAATGGGGTGAGATGCCTGTGTAGGGTCGGAATCCTTGCTTGGGTGCCTGGGGTCAGTGTGACAGCACTGCTCTGCAATTTCATCCCTGTGAAAATCAGCAGAGGATGGATCTTCTATCTTCTCCAAAAAAAAAAGAGAATCTGGAATCCAGCTTTGGAAGTATGTTACATGGGGAATGAGAAGGATGGTCTTGCAACAGTTTTCTCCTATCAAAGTGAGCATTACAGAGAAGGCGATGTGATGGCAATAATTAAAAGCTAAATTTAGACACTAAAATGAGAAAATTCTAAGGTTTCTGGAATCTTCTGGTCCAAGTACAAAAGAGATTTACTGTGTTCCTGGTTCTTCTGCCAGTTTTCCAGCAGGACCTGGGGCAAGCCAGTTCATGTCTCCTTGCCTCTTTCCTTATCTGAGGCTCATAGTAACTCCAAGGCTCACAAGGGCATGGGGGGGGCGAACCTATTGCCACCAGCTCCAAAAGAGATCTGGTGCCACCTGGAAGTCTAGGGTTTGAGTGGCAAACATGGTGGGTGCCTTTGCTGCCCCCCTACCTGGTCCCCTGGGTGCTGCTGGTGGGAATCTGCACTGCCTGGGGCTGCTTCCCCCAGAGGTGGGGATGCAGGTTGTGTTGTTGGAGGGAGGTTGGGGTTTTGTCAAATAATGTGGCTTTAATCATCAATCAATAACAAGAGAAGAATATTTACAAGCCCTTTGGCCAGACAGCACATGTGAGCAGGCAAAGCCACACCAAGCCCAACAGGAGTGATGACTATCCTGGAGACCCTGATGGACCAAAAGCCCCATCCAGGCGGTGGTTTACTGTTTGTCCCCAAGACAAGGGGACACTAAACCAAGTGAGCTGACCCCTGGCAACAGGGAGCAGATCTTTTTAGCAGAGAGAAGCCAGGAGAAAAGTGTGAACCAGAGGGTCATGTTGCAAACCTACAGTGCTCCAGGAATCATGGAATCAGTGAATCATTGAAGGGTTTGGGTTGAAAGGGACCTTTAAGGGTCACCTAGTCCAACCCCTCTGCAGTGAGCAGGAACATCTTCAACTAGACTGGGTTGCTCAGACCCCTGTCCAACGCCCAAGGAAAACCAAGTGCATGCTCAGCAGCTTTTACAGAAAGGATGGCAGCTGGGAAAGGGCGAGATTCACACCCGCCAGAGGGTCGAGCTGACGTGCCAGTGAGCACAACCAGTCCCCTGGGCTTGGATGAAGAGGGAGATGGCATCCTTTCCGTAGTTTAACCACACCTGGCAGTTGCGGTTGCACCAGGCAAGCCAGCTCACGTCCCTGTCAGCTTGAAAGCCACAGTGAACTAAGCCTGGAGAATTCCCCATTTCATTTCCTCGATGGAGGATTTACTGGTTGTGGTAATTCTGGGGACATCAACATCTGGGCACCATGGAGAGTGAGGAACTGCATCTTATGGGAGTGGCAGCACCCAAATGACACTGGGGATGTCCCCTCAGGGTGGCAGTGCCACCAGCATGGCTGGGTCAGCAACACAGGCTGGCAAAGGGCCACACCAGGTTACTCCCTCCTGTGCCAGAGATTGTGAGCAACACAGCACCAGCATCTCATGAAGAAGCCTCTTGGCATCTACACAGTAATTACAGGAAAACCAGGGGAATTTTTCTCATCTTAAATCCTACCTGTGCCTAGGTCCAAGCAGATGTGAGGGGACTGCATGGGATGATAATGGCTGTCAGAAGACAATGGGACTGCGCTCATGCTATAGTTGAGTGTGTTAATGCTGAGCAGGGATGGAGGTAGAGATATGGGCTTTGCTTGTTGTGAAACCCTGTGTGAGACCCTACTTTGCGAAGTATTTGCAAAGACACAGCGTTGCTTTATCACTGGGATTAAGGCCAAGTGCCCTCTCTGTCCCGGCAGTGTGGAGCCAGCCAACAAGACTAGGGCAGTGACCATCCCCCTGGACTCAGGACTGGTGAAGCCACATCTTGAATCCTGGGTTCAGTTTTGGGCCTCTCACTCCAAGAAGAACATTGAAGGGTTGGAGCATGTCCAGAGAAGGGCAAGGAAGCTGAGGAAGGGCCTAGAGCACAAGTCTTGTGAGGGGCAGCTGAGGGACCTGGAGTTGTTGAGCCTGGAGAAAAGGAGGCTCAGGGGAGACCTCTCTCTCAACAACTCCCTGAAAGGAGGCTGGAGCTGTGTGGGGCTTGGTCTCTTCTCCCAAGGAACAAGTAATAGAACAAGAGGAAACAGTCTCAAATGGAACCAGGGGAGGATTGGGTTGGACATGAGGAAAAATTTATTCCCCAAAAGGGTTGTCAAGGCCTGTGCCAGGCTGCCCAGGGCAGTGGTGGATTCCCCATCCCTGGAAGGGTTTCAAAGCCATGTAGATGTGGTGCTGCAGGACAAGGTTTAGTGTTGGACTTGGCAGTGCTTGGTTAACGGTTGGACTCAATTATCTTAAAGGTCTTTTCCAACTTCAACAATTCTGTGGTTCTATGGGAACACTCCTATAATGCCTGTCACTTCCCGGGGCAGAGTGTACATCTCCTGTGCCAGATCTGGGAGCCACTGATGGAGCCAGGTTAATCTGTTGGCTCCTCTGGATACCTTCATAGGAGAAGCTCAGTTGCTGGTTTTAGCAATGCCCCTGCGATACCAAAAATGAAGGAACATCTCCTGGGACCACCGTGCCCTGGAGACCATTTGACCTAAGGATACTCATGCTCCCTGACTCTTCATCCTACTCAGCCTTGAAAAATGATCTTGAATTTTCAAGATGGGAGGAGAGGGATGATTAACAGGGATGTGAAAACAAAGTCGAGCAACTCCCAACATCTAAAACGCTGGTGGGTATAAGCCAGGTCAA
The DNA here is from genome assembly GCA_033124195.1 of Coracias cyanogaster. Taxonomy (NCBI): domain Eukaryota; kingdom Metazoa; phylum Chordata; class Aves; order Coraciiformes; family Coraciidae; genus Coracias; species Coracias cyanogaster. The sequence goes on along the minus strand of JAVSBS010003996.1, from coordinate 176 downwards.
GCATTTCATGGGGAAAACAAAAATCCCCAGGATTCTGGAGAATAGCACAAAGAACCTGGGGTATGCCACCCCCCTGCCCCCGTCTCACAAGCTGCTCACAACTACTGGGATCGTGTCTGGTTTTGAGTGCACAGATTTGGCTGTACCACTGAATGTCTTCCATTTTATTTGAGTTT
>JAVSBS010003995.1:0-17152 GCA_033124195.1 Coracias cyanogaster | reverse complement strand
ATTATGGACTTCTGCCTTATTAAAACAGCGAACAAAGAACTACAGCCCCCATGATGCCATGGTTCTGCTGGAAGTCAGAAGCTGGAAGTCATACAGACGTGGCAAGGTATAAAAACTCAAAAGAAAACAAAAACTTTCTCTTTTCACCACATCATTCAGAGAGGAAGGCATCGCTGCTACCAAGCCCTGCCCCCCCCGCCCCGGGCCACCCAGCCGGGGGGAGGAGGGGGAAAACTGCCGCTGGAGAGCCCGCATCGAGCTGCTGCCTCCCGCCGCTTTAAGAATCCAAACATCTCTCACCGCTCTAAGAATCTGGGCGCCTCCCACTGCTGGCACAGGAGGCAAACACCCGCCGTGCCACTGCTGGCTGCTGCTGGAACTGCGTCAAGTGGAAACGTGGGAAAGGTTTGAAGTGGGGGGGGGAGGAGGGAAGCTGCCGCCTCCCGCTGCTTAAAGAAACTATGGCAAAAAGCTGCCAAGAAGCTGCAGCGCTGCTGAGCCCCAAGGCGTGCTAGCTGCAGCCGTAGGAGTGGCGCCAAGCCAAGCCGCTGCCACTGCCGCACATCACTGGCACTGCTCCAAGCTGAGAGCCCTGCACCTAAACCAAAAGAAACTACAGCAAGAAGCTGCTGCTGGCATTAGCCCAAGCTGGGGGCGCCACACTGAAGAAACCTGCCACTCCAAGGGGGGAGCGCTGCACTGAGGAAGCTGCACGCCGCCACTGAGTCACAAGCCGTGTGCCGCTGCCAAAAAAATTGTGGCAAAAAGCCGCCATCATCATCGCTGTTGGAGAGAGACTCCGATCGCACCGAAAAGCTGGCAAGTCACCATCATCATCACCGTTGGACAGGGACTCCGATCACGCTGAAAAGCTGGCAAGTCGCCATCGTCGGAACTGCCCGAGTCTGCCAGCCAAGCATCGTCGACCCGGCCCCGATGAGGACCATCGCCACACGCCAGAAAAGGGTAGAAACCAACATATATACACACACACACCACACCAGGTTGACTAAGGGGGAGTGAGTGGGTGGGCGTGGCATCCTTTGATACCATAATATTTTCATAGAGTAAATACGGTATTATTCAAATATATTTGGTAATAAATTCACTAAATACTCATTGGTCTCCGTAATTGCCTACAAGCTTGGTGGGAAGTATCTCCTCTTTCCCTTTGGGAGGTAGTACAGATGCTTGTGCACCCGGACCACAACATGCAGTAGTTTGCTTCCTAGTACATGAAACAGTCCTTAACAATATTTTAACTTATGGTGCTTTTATACTGGGTCTGGTCTTTTCAGAGCAGAGAGTGGATTGGCATCAAGCAGTGAATGTATTAGGACAATATAAGGTCATAAGAGGTGAGACTACAGGAAAAGGATAGATGCTGTTATCAGCAATACAATTAAAATCTGTCCTGGCCAGATTTGCTTCTGTCTTTCCTTCTGCTATATATATTTTTAGGTAATACTAGGAAAACCTTAACCATCAAACTTTTACATAAATCCAATACAAGGCTCAGAACTTTAATAATGACAGCTGTAGCCAGTGAGAACCTCTCCTTAAATAAATAAGTAGTCCGCACTACTAAAACTCTTGAACAGTCAAGTACTGAACTTTTCCAATTGTTCACATGAAAATATTGGTACTTTTTAACCTAGCTCTGTCTACAAAATAGCCCTACATCTATGAAAAATCATAGTTGCACTATCTGAGTTCAGTGGTTCATAGAGGTTACAAGCCCAGCAATCATCAGAACAACTAGTCTGATCACCTGTGTGTTAGATATTTAACACTCCATGAAGCAGAGCAATTTGTCTGATACATCAACTTTCTGTAATATATCCAGACTTAATCTAAATATATGAGGAGAGCTCTATTTCTGTGAGGAGGACACCACTTCCGCATCCTGGTCTGTATAAACATTATTTACTCCTAGTTTCATATTTAAGTTTGCCTGGCTTCAAATTCCAATCTAGGTTCTCATTAAGCCATCTTTGCTACAATAAAACATCGATTTTTACTCAGTATTTTATTCCTAAATACCATAATCATACCCTTCTGCCATTTTAATGCACAGAGCCAAGTAACCTCTCTTACCTTAAGTCTTTTTTCTTCAGTCTTTCAATATGTTTTTCTGTTCTTACCCACCCTCTTACTGTGCTGGCTCAGCCCTCATCATTTTATGCTGCCATCAGTTGCCTTATCACACAGGCCAACACTGAACTGAACAACATTCCCTCAGGAGTCTATTTCAGACAGTCCTGACATAGGTTCTTGTGGGCCCAGCTCCTCCACTGCTCACTGTGGTGCCAGCATCACCTCCTGGACAGGAAGCTCCAACAGGAAGCTCCTCCAACTAATCAGTTCCTGGTTAATATAATCTTGGCTTCACCCACCACCCCAGCCACAACCATCTGGGTGAGGGCAGAGCCACAGAGACACAGGTGGGCAAGGTTCTGCCTCTGAAACATGAAGCCAGTGGGGAAACAAAACATTCTGCTAGGTTGAGACTCATTCACAAGTCAACACCTTCTTGGGGCCCACAGCTCAGGCCCCAACACTTCTCCTCTCCAATTTTATCAGTGTTTTTGACTGTGGACATTGAGTTTCACGTAGTATAAAGTTGTATCCAAGACCAAAATCACTTCTCTACTGCAGTTAGAAAAACTACCTTTCTCCACAGGTTCATTCTAGGAGTTCATGTTCAGTTGCTTACCCATTATAACTATCCGAAATATATCTTATTCTTCTCTTTAATTAATTGACATGAAGCAGTCATCTGTTGCTACAAGCACCCCAGACTAATCTATGAAGAAATGCTTCAGATATCATAGTAGGTGGCACTCAAGGTAGACATCTAGATCTGAGCAGTCATTTAGACTTTTCACTCAGTGAAACAGGCATGCCTATAGGCAATAAATCTGATTATTTTGTGTGTTTACTGGAAGAGTGTATCAATTTTATTCTAGAAATGTCCATAGACCATGAAGACTACTCCTAGTCACCTTTCAGGGTTAAGAAGTTATCTATTATATTCCAACAGTCATGGCAGTCCGGTGAAGTCCCTACTGACTGGAAAAGGGGACACATAACCCCCGTTTTCAAAAAGGGAAAGAAGGAAGAACCAGGGAATTTTAGGCCAGTCACTCTCATGTCTGTGCCCAGTAAGATCATGGAGCAGATCCTCCTGGAGGCTCTGTTGAGGCAGAAGAATAATGAAGAGGTGATTGAATACATGTCCAAAGAAGGGCGAAGAGGATGATCAGAGGGCTGGAGCACCTCTCCTGTGAAGACAGACTGAGACAGTTGGGGTTATTCAGTCTGGAGAAGAGAAGGCTCCAAGGAGACCTTATTGTGGCCTTCCAGTACCTTAAGGGAGCCTACAAGAAAGCTGGGGACAGACTTTTTAGGGTGTTGTCTAGTGGTAGGACTAGGTGGAATGGATCAAAACTAGAGGTGGGTAGCTTCAGATTAGATGTTAGGAATAAGTTCTTCACCATGAGGGTGGTGATACATTGGAACAGGTTTCCTAGAGAGGTGGTGGAAGCCCCATTCCTGGAAGTTTTTAAGGCCAGGCTGGATGGGGCCCTGATCAACCTGATCTGGTGTGAGGTGTCCCTGCCCATGGCAGGGGGGGTTGGACTGAGATGATCTTTAAGGTCCCTTCCAACCCTGACAATTCTGTGATTCTGTTTCTAAGTTGGTGTCAGATATACTCTCTCACATTTTGGCTCTCTTGCTCCTTTCACTAGTGGACGTATATGGTGTTTATCTGAAAATCATAATTATTCAGCAAGCACCCTTGCAGATTCCTGCAAGGTACAGAGGCTTTCAGGACTGCATAAAATCAGTATCAAGGCACAGGGACTGTTTAAAAAGAAAAGTCTTTAAAACTCCATTGCAGCAACCTGGAAAATTAATGAATGATCTCATAGTGTTTGACTACATGGCTGAGCCTGCTGTCATAATCAAAGGAATCACATGTCCAGCCTCAGTCATGCGGTGATTTGTTTTTCTCCAAATGAAAATAATAAAAGGAAGAAGCAAGTGTTTGTGTGTGCATTTACACGCACGTGCAGGTATGTGTAAAATAGGTATGGCTGTTGAGGTCAGCAGCTCCCAAGTACTTAAAGTCACAGCTTCCAGGAGGGAGATTAGTCATAATTTTAATGAACAAACGTGTTATTCTAGCACAGAAACAATGCATTTTCAAAAACATTTACAGATGGGATCAATAAATTCAGTTGGTTTTTTTAAAGTGCCTAAATAAGGAATTTACAAATTGGCAGCTGAGTCATACAAAGACAAATTCAATGATTCAAGGACTGAAGGCATATCAGCCTTGACTGATTCTCTCTAAAATCTGTACATCACTAGCACTGGCTCTGCATGAGAATGGCTGAGACTTCAATACTGATGTATATGTATATGTATATGTATATCCATCTAGAGCTAGAATTTGTCATGGTGTTCATGCTGAAACAAAGCACTAAACTGAACAATAAAACTCCTTTAAATTGAGATTCATCTCACCTAAATTTAAGGCATCTAAAATTAGATTAGGCAAATTAGTTGTCTGACATTTAGATGCCTACAGTTAGGTGAAGTTACTTCTGTGACGCAAAATACCCACAACAAGATATGCTACATTCCTGTTTGTACTCTTCTGGTAACAAGCAGCAGGAAATAGTCCTTGCCCTTTTTTTTAAGTTAGGATCAAGGTTTGAATTTCTTCTGCTACATATATGGAAGCTTCTGTAGGATAGGCTTCTGCATGACAGGAATTTCAGCAGTAGACCTCTACGACGGTGTGTCAGATTCTCAAGAGAGCAGAATGATTCACCTTTCTCACCCCACAACAAACTATGTAATGCAGAGCACTGCTTACAATGCTGTAAAGACTGAGCAGCTTCTAATTAGCAACACCACCATCACTGGGACATTTCTTGACTGGAAACTAATGGGAGAAAAAAAAAAAATCAGAGGCGGAAAGAAGAGGTCATAACCAGGCCTTGACACAAAGAAATGAGAGAGCATTATAGAAATTGGGCTCTGAGCATACAGTGAGAGTGAAGATAATAGAAAACCAAGCTTCCTGAAGGCCAGGCAGGATGCAGGGAGAATGATGTTTATACAACTAACCACACAGTATCAGGATGCTAGAAGCACTGCACTGAAACTACACTTTGCCTGGGCTAATTAGTCCTGCTGAGAAATTCCATCCTACCATCATTAAATGGCTCCACTTCCTAAGCCAGCTTGTTCAGAGTCTCCAATGTAGACTTACCTTCCTGTCCCCAGAGAAGTATGCAAGTTAATTCCTGTGCCTCAAGAAGAACCTTTATCTTGTCGAGCTCACAGCAAAGCACAAGATTACATGAGAGTAAGCATGCACCCTGTTCTGCAATTTCATTTTCTTCAATTTTGTTTTCTCAAATGTGTTGTTTAATTTTTGTTGTGCATTCACCCTAGTAAGCAGCTAAGCACTGTACAGCCCCTTGCTCACTCTCCTCCCTCACCCCCAGTGGGTTGGGGGAAGAGGAAAAGAAGAGTAGAAGCAGAAAAAGTTGCAGGTTGAGATTAAAAATATGTTTAATAAGTGAAGGTTACATGGAAGAAGAGTGAAAGAACACAAAGCAAAACAAGCAATGCAAAGGCAGTCACTTAACATCTCTCACAGTTAGACCAATGCTCAGACAGCTCCTGAGTGAAAAAACCCCAAACCCTAACCTCCCTAAAACTCTCCCTTTTCCATTTCTATTGCTGAACATAACATTATATGGCATGGACTACCTCTTTGGTTAGTTCAGGTCATCTGCCTTGCTATGTCCACTCCCAGCATATTATATTCACTAGAGGAGCGGAGTGAGAAGGATGTTAACTCTATCCCAGCAAGGTCCAGTATGCTGCTGAATAAAATACTTCCAAAGTAGCCTCTTGGTCAGATGCCTTTGATGGAGCTGAGTCATTATAGCATATACAAGTGTAGTGAGATCTGCAGCTTGTAAACCAAACCTCCTGTGATTTATTCCTTCCAGCATAAAAAGTCTCATTGTCTTTGCATGCATTACGGGGAGATATAATTCCATATCTCTGTGACACAAGTATTTACATTCACAGACAGCCAAGTCAGATAGAAGTAAAGGAAAGCAATAAAAGTTACCTGATCAACTGAACAAAATCATATATAAATAATCCTTTCTACTTTTAAATGAAGAAGACAAACAAGCTGCATTTCTTTTCTTTCTTTGTCAATACACAAGAGTAAGATTCTTCCTTCAGACATCTGCTGGGATCGTTACAGACATCCATTGTATTTCCAGTGCCTTGGTGGGTATGTCTGGCTGTACCTTTGAAGCTAAATTCCCAGATTATCCACATTGTCAGCCCCTCAGATTATCCTTTGAGGGACACTGAAAACATCTGATGAGAAGCATTGAGTGCAAATCTGCAGGACTACTTCAGCCTTTCTCCAAGGTGTCCCCGTGTGCAGTCCTACAGCTCATAGCCTGACACATCCTACATCTGACAACACCTTATCCCAAAGGCCACATTTTCATGCCATGCCCCAGTAGCCCTGACCCTCAGCCAATAATTATTTTCTAAAAGTCCACAGTCTGGTCCTCTTTTTTATAATACAGTGCCACCATAGTTACTCAACTGATATCTGGAGAAAAATAAGTAGCTACATTCTTGTTCACAGAATGTAAGGGAAGACAATTTCTTAAAACCACATGACATGATACAGACTTTATCACAGGTTTTACTGAGATGTGCAGGTATCGAAGCACAGAGAAAAGTGCTTTCACCAAGACTTTCTGAATGGTGGCCCCCCAAGCATAGGGAAAATGCTGAATATCTTGCCTGCTGTCTATGCCAAAAATGGCAAACCTGTCAATATCAAACCTGTATGTTACATACCTATAGTATCTTTGCTAAAGCTAGCTTTCAGAGTTGATGAGCACCAACTTCTTGACTAGAGTGAAGCCCAAAAAAGAACACTAACACCTAGCACATTGATACGCAGGTCAACCTCTGCTACCTGGAAAAAGGTTTCATACGTGATTGCATTGTTGCTGAAGAACAATATGATGTCCCAGCAGTTTGATGAGCACTCAGACCTGCAGACACAAAAGCTAAGACTATACTTCTAGATATGACAATTTAAAGACAATAGAACATGATTATCTACCTTGTTAGAGCAGTTCATGGAATAGCTTTTGGAAAAGGGTAGCATTGTCTAGGACATTTCTCTGACACCACTGACAGGGTAAAGCAGAGACCATTCTTTATCCTATAGAAAGATTGCCCCCATTTGGAGGCCAATAATTTTTTTTCCATAGACATTGATCATTGTATGCCAGTTGATCTTACAGATAGAGTGTTTAGTCTAGTATTTACTAGAATAAACATAGCCAAAGCACCAAAGCTTTATGGTAGTCTTTAGTTTTCTATCTGGAAAATATGGATCATAAAACATATTTCCCTTTTAAAATGAGGACTTATGATACTGAAAGCACAGGAAGAGCTCTGAAAATTACAATAATGTGTATTGTTGAATATATTATTTATTCAGCACTATCACCCGGTTAGCATTATTGGCACTAATGTTACTAGAAAAAGCAAAAAGTGCATGAATAGACATGGCAGAAACTGAACCACTTAGAAATTAAAAATACATTCACAGAAAGCCATAACAGAAGACAATTATGTTCCAGACAACTTAGCCATTTATTCAAGCAAATCAAAAAGTAGCCCACAAGTCAAGTAACAATTGAATTAAGATACCAATCACCATATCTATTAAGTTTTTTAAAATTACATGACGAAGTTTAAAAGAACATTCCAGTGTAATGTGAAACATTATTCTTATTGCTACATCTAATTACAAAGAAGTGTAAATCACTCTGTCTAGCCTTTGAAAGAAAACCTACTTCAAATATGTAATATTAAAAATTGAGAAGAGGTATGCTGCTTCTGCATGAACGTATTATACAGCTGGTAATTTTTAGAGTCACTTTGAAAGAAGTTCTCCTGCAATTTTCATCTCTCCTTTCCTCTTCAGGGCTATGGATATAGGGCTGGGATGACGACAGGTCAGGACATCAGCCCGTGACCTGGGGCCAGGCAGGGCAGGGCTGTGGCAAGGCCGTAGAGCAGCATTCTGCAGCATCATTGGGCCAGAGACTGATGGCCCAGGGCTGCGTTGAAACAGGAACCTTGGCTACGGGCAGGATGCCCAGCAGAGGTGGGCAAGAATAGTAAGGGACTCATAGTGCCCTCAGGGACCGGACAATTTCATCTCATCACAGCAGTTAAGCACAGATTTTAATTTTAAGTCTCAGACAAGCAGTTAAGAGCATGACTGTTTTACCTTAGCAGCAGTTGATCTCAATATGAATTACTTGCACAGATTTAAATGCTCTTTTTGAATATAGGCTATGTTTACTTGCATTGAAGTGAGAAGAACTAGTCAGGTATTTAAAGCACTAGGCTAGATCAGGATGGGATAAAATAATTTTATTCATTACATGAATCTCTGTTCAACAATGTACTGCAATTGAATGGTAATGATATCATTAATTCTTAGGACTTCAGCATTTTTGTAAATTAATTTGGCCTCTCTATCTTGGGAGGCAAAGGGCAGAGAGGGAGTCCTTAAATACTGATGGTTTTTTTTTAATAGATGATGAGAGCCTTCATTGGTGGAAAAACACTCAGCTGGTTTATACTGTATTCCAGACATCCTCGTGTCACTTTCAATTCAGAAGTCTGATGCTCTTCTGAAATAGGATGAGACATTAAAATCTGTGAGATGAAGTTCAGTGTCTTCTATTTCCTTCAGTGTGAATAAATTACCAAGCTAATAACATTACTTTTTTAGACTGCTTTAAAGACCAGTGTCAATCCCAAAGTTTTTTCTTTTAACTAATTCCAGTCCACACTGGCAAATCTGCATGTAATTGGATCCTTGTTAATGTACAGGAAACTGCCTATTCACCTTTTCAGCTAGCAAACACTCAATGCTGTTACTGGTAAATCATTATCATTTCACCTGGGCAATTCTGTGAGATTTTAGATAGAAGTGTAGGATCAAGCAAGTGAATCTGCCATGTCATTTCAGAGCTAGCATTAGTACATTCTCTACATCCTGCTTTTATAGACTAGAAAATTTGGCAGGTGAAAGGTAATGACTTACTACGTTGGCGGGCATTCATAAATCCAGGACTTGTCCATTGCACACATGTAGTTCATTGCTGTAGCTCACATGCTATTGCATGCAAGACCATGCGCTAGAAGCAGTAGATGTGTTTTACAATCTACTCATGATCCATAAGTCTAAGAAGCCCATTGTGTGTCAAGACTAGTGCTCATGCACACCCCATATAGATAATGTACAGTATATTTTATATTCAGAGGATAACAAAGTATGTATCTAGGACAGATCTTTTGTGCATATTTCTACCAGGCTAGATAGATAAAGATTAACCCTCTGTCATCGTAATAATACTTAGTAGGTAAATGTTTTGTCATCGTGATTTTCAGCACCAAAAGTCTAGCTCATTACCATGCAGGTAAACAGTAGTTCTCCGTTAGCTGGTAACACTCGTAGACTGTGTCTGTACGAGCAAACACAGTATTACAGAGTTCCCTGATACTGAAGTCGAATGGCACAGTACAGATTTTATCCATCCTTTTGAACTCTTTCAGCCTGCAGTGCAGCATGTCCATATTCACACTATCTGTTGGGAATCATCACTGAGAGCTTCTCAACTTGGCTTGGGAGGCATGTGACAGAACACCAGATGCCTCCAACCAAAATCATGCCAGGGATAATTCTCGAAATACAACAATAGATGACTGAGTTCCAGGGCATAAGAGCATATCCTGGCATTATTTAATTTACTACTATAGTTGTGGGCATAGCCTGTTATTATGATAGTAGAGCTGATAAAAGAGGGAGCAAAACCTACCGAATGTATGCAAGTTGTGTAAGTGTGTATTTTTGTGAAACCCACAACTGAAAATTTATTTTTATCTACTTATGTACTAGTATGGAGCAAAAGCCAAGAAAGCAAATTAATTCACTCCAATTTACCTCACAGACAACCTGGCCCAGGCCAGGTTACTCAAAGTTCTCAAAGTTCTTCTTTCATTTATTTAGAAGTTGGTTAACTAAACAAAGAAAAGGCAGTCCATCAACTAAAAAGAAGAGGACTGTAGATAGACTATTCTACCCAATTCCTGTTTTCATAGCCATTTCTTCCTTTCCTGGTTTAATTGCAAATTCAGTGCTAGTAAATATTCCTGGAGTGATGAATGTAAAGATTCCCTTCCAGACAATGGAGGAAATACCACTCTGGAAGGAGAGTGTATAACCTGTCAGGCCCTCCCTGAGGCAAAAAAGGGTGAAATGAGAACTCTAAGAATGACCCAAAAAAAAAAGTTCCTATTTTTCTCCATAGGTTGTAATGGAAGCCTTGAGTGACTGGCTTCAACAGACATACCTGTTTTCTCAGAGGAATCCCTCCTGTCTCTTCCCTTTTTTTGCCCTTGTCTCTTTGTAATGCCTGTCTCCATCCATTTCCCATTACAAGCCATCGGTGTCCCCAGGCCGCTGAAACTCAATCACATTTCATGTGATTCATAAGGCCGAGCTGGGCTGGAAGCAGCAGTTGTATGTGCTCCCTCCTGGTCTCTTACACCTCAGAGGGAGAAGAGAGACAGCAAGGTCAGCCTGGCATATCTTCCTTCTGCCTCTTTTCATCAAAATCTGCAGTTCCAGTGTAATCCAGTGACAGCCTCACTCTCCTTACACAAAGTGAGAAAAATGACCTTGGAAACACCACAGATAAGACAAAACATCCAGCCACTGAGGCAGGGGAAAACATTACCAGCATTCCTCATGGTTCAATTCTAGGGTCAGTCCTGTTCAATACATTTATCAATTATCTCAATGTAGGAGTTGAATGCACTGTTAGGAAGTTTGCTGGTGATACCAGACTAGGAGGTGCTGTTGACTCTCCTGAGGGACAAGAGGCCTTGCAGAAGGGTCTAGATAGATTGGAGCATTGGGCTGTGATTAATGGGATGAAATTTAACAAGTCCAAGAGCCAGATTCTGCACCTGGGATGGAGTAAAGCCGGACACAAGTATGGGAGGGGAGTGGCTGGTTAGCAGCCCTGCAGATAAGGATCTGTGGGTGCTGACTGACAGCAGGCTCAATACGAGTCAGCAGTGTGTGTCCTAGCAGCCAAGAGGGCAAACTCCATTTCTGGGGTGCATCAAACAGTGTAAACAGCTGGTCAAAAGAGGCAATGATCTCTCTGTGTTTAGCATTGGTATGGGCTCACCTGGAGTACTGTGTGCAGTTCTGGGCCTCAAAATTTAAGGATGTTAAAGTCCTTGAATGTGTCCAGAGGAGGGCAGGAAAGCCAGTGAAAGAGCTGGAAAGAATGTCCTGTAAGGAGCAGTTAGGGACACTGGGTTTGTCTAGTTTGGAAAAAAGAAGCTGAGGGGTGACCTCATTGCTCTCTACAGCTCGCTGAGGAGGGAAAGTGGAGAAGGAGATTTTGAGCTCTTCTCCCCAGTATCCAGTGATAAGATATGTGGGAAAGGTTCAAAGTTGCTCTTGGGGAGATTTAGACTGGACGTCAGGAAACATTTTTTTACTGAGGGGGTAGTCAAACACTAGAACAGGCTTCCTAGAGAGATGGTCAATGCCTCAAGTTTGTCAATGTTTAAGAGGCATTTGTATAGTAGCCTTTACTACATGCTTAACTTGGTCAGCCCTGAGTTGGTCGGTCAATTGGACTAGATGATCATTGTAGGTCCCTTCCAATTGGAACTGTTCTGATCTGATCTATCTATTCTATTCTATTCTATTCTATTCTATTCTATTCTATTCTATTCTATTCTATTCGAGTCAAGCCAATAACCAGAAAAAAAATTACACATGGCAAAAGCAAAGAACTTCTGAACACTTTGGACTTTAAGGAGTTGAATCTGTAAGAATCTCTGAAGTGCACCATTTCCAGATTCCCGCAGCTCCTGCAGCTTAACCAGGATATGGTCCTGGACAACCTGCTCTAGTTGACCCTGTTTGAGCAGGCATATTGGACTGGATGTCACTTCTAAGCTAAGCAAGCTGGGTCACTTCTAAGCTAAGCAAGTCTTCGATTCTGTGATACTTATTGGTGAGGTCTTGTTAACAGGAGCTATATGTCAATACTAAGTTTTGCATGGTTATATACATACCCAGTAAAGTTTGGCTGTTAGATGACAAACTGATTCTGCCTTGACAGCTTGACACTTCTCATTACTTGAAAAGTCTGTCAGGAGAAGGAAGGATGAGGACGAGGAGCAGGTGTTAATGAAGTTTGCTCCAAAGAATCTGAAAGACTCCCTAAATGCATGGTGTTTCCATATTCATGCCATTCTGATTAGTAAATAGCAAAAGAGTTAGAGAAAAATGGATGTACTTAATGTTAGAGAGAAAAATCTGAGTTTTCTGTCCTTTGCCATGAAAGCCTCCACCCCTGGAAAATTTGAACACTTGGGCTGGAGTATATTAGTAATACTCAACTGCATTCAGGTGTCACAGATAGGCTCAAGATGTTATTTAGGCCAATCACAGTAAAAGTAAATTGTAGCATCCCCTACAGCACCTAAGTTCAAGAAAGAAATGAGATCTTCCTGCTGGTCTTTACCCAGAGTCATTGATTAAAGGCTGCCATCTGTAAGATGAATGTAATCTAAGGACCAAGACTACTTCTTCTACACTGAGGCTACAACTGGCATAGTTCCCTGTAGAGAAAAGTTTTAATCAATGACCCTTCTCTTTAACTCAGGCTTCAAAGTAGGCATGTAACTCTGCGTTATGCCAGAGAAGAGTTGGTCTGAACAAAACTCTTTGTCTCTAGAGAGTGCCATTCTCTCTAATCAAATGACAAGGAAAGCAGGAGAAGGAGTCCTTGTACTTAGTGATTTATCAGCTCAGTCCACTGTCTTCTATTCTCTTATTGAGGTACTAGTGTTATGTTCCCAGGCATATATGAAAGGCAGATTGAAAACCCTACTTGCAAAGAAAATTCTTTCTGTGACAGAAGAGCATCGTTAAAATTTTCTCGTCTATATTTGTGGAACCATGCAAGAAAGCTGGTCCCTCCATTTATAAGCATCAACAAAGGCTGCATTGCCCTGGAGGTGGCTGCATTTCAGCAGTGGGGAGTAATACCATATATTACAGGTGCATACATGGCCCCCAGTAAAGAAAATGGATAAGAATATTTGCAGAAGGATGTACCATGATTTTTTTTTTAACTGAGAAAAAAAAACAAAACCAAAACAAAACAAAAAACAACCAAAACAAAACAAACAAAAAAAAGATTACATTCTTTAAAAGATGTTAATTGAAATAGCCTGACAACTCCATGAGCGCTTGAGTTTTATGTATCTGATGCCTCTAAGGTCCTATTTGAAACTATGGCATAAAGAGGTTCAAAGAAAAATGCAAAATACTATTATCCTATAATCTTTCTAAGACAGTATTTTATTCCCATTTCTGAACTGTTTCAATTTGCCATGAAGTTTAACCATCTCTATTCTTTTTTGAATGCTAAATTAATTGGTACTGAGAACCTCTGACCTATTTTCTTCTGTTATTTTTTCTTTTTATTTTTTAGACAAATACCTAAGAATAATCTGAAACAGTGGGTACTGTATTTCACCAGACGCTTATCTCCTCTCCGGCTATCTCATTGTAAAAAGAAGTTGTACTGAAAATGGAACTTGATTACGAAAGGAATCAATCTGTAACTCAGCAAAAAGCACCTCCTTCATAATTTACATAACCCTGCTGTTTCACCCTAATTAATGTTCATCTGTAACTTATTCTTCCTGCCATTTTGCCCTTCTAAATGAGTGAAAAAATGACAGGAAACCTTTGGAAAGCAGTTTGCTATTACAGAATTATAGAAGAAGCTGGATTGACTCGTTTAAACTCCCTAGTAATAGTCTCCTAGGTCTTAAGAAAATTTTGTCATTCCATTTAATAGGGTTTTATTTGATCCAGGTGCAGCTGGATATCAGAATGGTAATGTAAATACAACAATCTATTGCCAAGAGTGTAGGCGTTTTAATTTCTTTGCAGATAATATAAACCTGAATTTTCTGTTTAACTGGTAGGATAATCAGCACAGAACTGTGGGAAACAATCATTAAGGTGATGAAATATGGAAATAAGACTCGTGCACAGAGAGAGGGTAGAAGTGTAGTCCTGGGGTGAAGGACAGTATTCATGATACGGGCTTGATTCCTGTCTCTGCTGCAAGCAGAATCTCTGCCTACAGAGAGAAAATGCAGATAATTCCTTTCTCTCACCCTTGGCCTATTTATGGTTTGAAAACTTAAAGTCCACTCTTATCTTTTGCATCTATATAATCTAGGGCTTGGGACCTTGTTTGCCATGCAAATGCATAAATATAAACGTATACTATTGATACAGAGATAAAAGCAATGTGTAAATCGAGAGAAGGTATATCACCAGGCATATTTCTATGTTCTGCATCTGAAAAACTGGGACAGTCAAAAATCAAAATTCTTAGGCATGAAAAAAATACATCAGCAGAAGTTTTATAACATTTACAACCTCACCACAGGAACAGATAGAAACGGTTTGATTCAATATACTTATTAACTTTGCAGGTTCACATTTTACCACAAGAGCTGTTTTCATTGCAGATGAACCGATGTATATGTATAGCCAAAGGAAGGGTTCAAAATCAAGTGGTGGAAGCTAAGAATGGTTTCTGCATATGCAAACCACATACATCAGTTTCTAGAAAATATTTTAGAAGAAGCGATATATGTTCATTTATATTAATTACTGCTTTTCAGAAATCAACTCCAAATGTACCCATTATAAGGAAAATATTCCAATGCTCCTGTTTTGCACATGAGAATATAATTTGACTGGGAAAGTAATTTATTTGAATCTTCGAAGTTTAATTTATGGCATACACATGAGGTTTTTCCAACGTAACATTATCCCAACCCTGAATTTTAATAAGATGGAGCACAGTGCTGAATTTTATTTTTGATTGTAATTCAGATAATTAAGATTACTTTAACATTTTAGACAAAACACTGATAAGACCAGCAATATATATGGAAATGGGATTCGAGTTTTTGCTGAATTTATTTCTTCTAGGTAACAGCAAAGCTCAAGTTCTAAGCTCACTTGCTTCATATCACACAGCACATTAAAATTATATTTCCATTTCATTCTTCTATAAATGGATTAACCTTATTTAATTTAAGCAGTTTGCAGATGGCCTTAGAGGGCTGCTCTTGCCCCACAAATTGTATGTAGTGGAAATGCTCTGCTAGCTTTAACAAACCTGCACCATGAAGGGAAATACAGGAAAAATTAACACTGTCTGAAGAATATGGTTCAGAGTTTAGATACTAATGTGAAAAAAATAGGGTTTCTGGTTTATTTTCCCTATTCTACCACAAACTTTCTGTACAACATCTGTAGACACATCATTTAAACACAAATTTTAAGCAGTTTTTTTGCAGATTGTGTCCTAGTGCATTGCAAAACTGAAGAAACTCAGATGGCAAAGACCTCACGCCCAGCTTCTAACAGAGTCAGCATTTTGCAAGGATGTGCTCCAAAGGGCTTCCCAACCCAGTCCCTTGGACAACCACAGTGACAGACATTGTGTTTTCCCTAGTGTACCTTTGGAAGGAAATCTTGATACTCTTAAGGAGGCACAAGAGCAAGCAAAGCAACTGATCTTTTATTATAGAGATAAGACCCAGTCAGGGTCCAGAACTGGGGACACAGTGCAATTGCATAGAGTCCACATTAGTCAATAAGGCTGTGACTATAAAGAACTATCCAAAAAACAGTCTAGGCACTAGAATACAAGGATCAGTATTACAAAAATGCCAAAACATTCCTGAAATTAGTTTGTCCCAGTCTCTCAAACAGTTGCTAGACATCCTTTGCCTGTTGAGACACTCAGGGGATCATTTCTGAAAGGCAGTTTGCATGAAACCACCCTGTTTCTGAAGCCAAGAGAGTTTATTAGTACAAATATTTCTATCACTGCTGGTCTACATGGCCACAAACATTTCCAAGTGTTTTTCCCTAGGAGTACATCCCCATCCCTTAAGTAAAGAGAACCAGAGAAGATGATGAGCATTGGACTCTGATTCTCTACACTGTTTTAATTATCTCACTCCATGGCTCAGTTTTGGACTGCTCTGTTTAATGCCCTTTAAGACAGGTCTGTTTGGCAGATTTGATGTGAACTCATCTGTACTATTCAGCTTTGATCAATCACTGACCTCTTGTATTTAGCAGTGTTGGCAATCCTAGTGCAGGCCTTCAAAGTCCAAGATGAATAACATGAACAATGACTCTCAAGGGTAATCTGTTTTTAATGGGTCTAAGTTAACTGGATGATGGGACAGCCATGCAGTTACTCTATGTAGTGCACAAAAGATGTCATAGAATCATACAATGTTAGGGGTTGGAAGGGACATCTGCAGATCATCAAGTCCAACTCCCCTGCCAAGCAGGACCATAGAATCTAGGACAGGTTACAAAGGAATGCATCCAGACAGGTCTTGAAGGTCTCCAGAGAAGGAGACTCCACAATCTCTCTGGGGAATCCATTCCAGTGCTCTGGAACCCTCACAGTAAAGAAGTTCCTCCTCATGTTGAGATGGAACTTCTCGTGCTCTAGCTTGCATCCATTGCCTCTTGTCCTGTCACAAGGCACAAGTGAAAAGAGGTTACCCCTTTCTTCTTGACACCCAGCTCTCATCTATTGATACACATTAATTAGATCCCATCTCAGTCCTCTCTTCTCCAGACTAAAAAGCCCCAGGGCTCTCAACCTTTCCTCATAAGGCAGGTGTTTCTCTCTCCTAATCATCCTTGTAGCCCTCCATTGGAATCTCTCAAGATCTCTGTCCCTCTTGAAGGGGACTTCTGGGGAGCCCAGAACTGAATGCAGTACTCCAGGTGAGGTCTCACTAGGGCAGAGTACAGCGGGAAGAGGACCTCCCTTGATCTGCTGGACACACTCTTCTTAATGCACCCCAGGAGACCATTGGCTTTCTTGGCCACAAGGGC
>JAVSBS010003994.1:91891-104968 GCA_033124195.1 Coracias cyanogaster | reverse complement strand
GCGCCCCGGGGTGGCGGGGGGGGGGGCCGGGGCGGCCGCGCCGCGGGTCGGGGGGAGCGGGCGCGGGGCGGGAGGGCCCGCGGCGTGAGGTGGCGGCAGTTGAACCATTAAGACATTTGGACAAAGCCCAGCGCAAAGAGCGGGGAAGAGAAAACCCAGTAAAAACCAGTGAAAGCCTTTGGTCACCACCAGCCCGCTGACGCTCAGCCGGTGCCCCAGCATGGGCGGCCCAGCACCAGCCTCCGCGCCCCCGGTTCCGCTGCTGAGCATGACGTCATATGGTCTGGCATATCCCTTTGGTCAGCTGGGGCCAGCTCTCCTGGCTGTGTCCCCTCCCATCGTCTTGCGCACACCCAGTTCACTCGCTGGTGGGGCGGCCTGAGGAGCAGAAAAGGCCTTGACACTGTGTGAGGACTTCTCAGCAGTAACCAAAACGTCCCGGTGTTCTCAGCGCCGCTTTCAGAACAAATCCCAAATGTGGCACCGGATCAGCCACCATGAAGACCTTCACCTGTATTCCCGTCAAACCCGGTACATTCTCCAGCAGATAAACGGGGGACGTGAGACCCCCAGTGTCATACAGCCCCAAGAACACTTTAACTGTCATCACTAACAGCCCGTGTTGTCAGCGCAGGCAGTGTGACGCTCATGCCTGTGTCATACAGACTGATCTTAAACCACGGTGGTTCACCAGCTCTGCCCATCAATCTGGAGAGAAACATGACTCAGACTTGGGTCCACACCAGTGCCATTGCTTAGCAAGAAGGACTCTGGATCTGCAAAACCTGACCCCTATTGCTGCTGAAGCAGTTACCAAAAAAAAAAAAAAAAAAAAGTGTTGGAAACCTTGAGAAACCTTGAAAAGCAATGTCTTTGCTCACAGACGGTGCATAATGTTTGCTTTCAGATGACTCAGGTTAAGGTTAGCAAGTAATTAGCATTAGACAGCCAAAAGGCTCCTCTGCTGTAGACGAAGTTCCCCCAACAGAAAATTTGGCTGAAGCCGCTTCCTGTGCAACCCCAAGAAGTACTTCTTAGAGAGCAGTGAGATTCTCACCTCCTCTGCTTCCTGTCTTGCCGTCTGTACGCAGACCCGGATGTTTGCACACAGAAGCGAATGAAACTCACTGCTGCCCAAGCCGTTGCAAACCTACTGCTCCCTTGCTCTTACCAGGGGAGACTGCAGCCCATTACAACTTCCCCCCTCCCCTTTCCATTAGAAACATCCATGTGTTTTCCCTGAGGCTTCATAAAACTCCTGCTGTAGGTCCCATGGGAAGTCAGGCTGGTCAGATGGAGGGACAAGCTTGGGACAGGGATTGAGGCTGAACAGGGGCTCACAAATTGTGGATTATAACCTTGTCCTGCCACACCTGTACATCATCCCCTTTTTTTCTACCCACAAAATGGTAAGAACAAGGGAGTAGCTTTTTTCTCTGCAGCTTAATAAGGCCCCCAGGAAAAAAACCCCTAGGCTGTGGAGGCATGGTCTGAAGCTCTCCTGGTGAGACCTCAACATTTTGTGGAGAGGTTTGCTTGTGGGCTCTCCTTTAAGCAGCAGATGTGTAACCTGCATGCAGGCAGTGCGTGTCACCTCCTCGGGGTCACCAGACCCGGCCACTCTTGCTCCCCTGCCTGCTGCAGATATAAATGTGCCATTGGAAAAGTTATGAGCTTTTTATTGTCACTTGTAGAGTGAGATATCGAACCATCGAAGTGCTTATTCATTTCTGGTTATCTGATTGTCGTAATGTTTCTAAACTGCCAGTTGAAGGTAAGAGATAAACGCCAGCCAGCCTCAGACTGAAAGGCGCCTTTGACGTAGCTAGGGTTTTTTTCATCAGGGAATGATATATTATTTATTGACCCACACAGGGTCACCTGGAAATACTTCATGCAGGGAATCGAAAGGGAAGAGTAAATACTGAAATCAAAGGCCTGCAAGACCTCATTTTGCCAGTGGGGAGGTTTTTCTCTGCTTGTGTCATGATGGTGGACCCAGCCTCGTGGCTGGTGGCTCCGGCTCTCAGAAGGAAGAGAAACTCCTGCGCTCTCCGTCATACCAAGAGGAATAAATGCATCATGGAGCAAAACAATCAGCTACATTATTTATTTATCAAATAATCCCCTTTCCCGATTTCCATAACCTCACTCTTTAACATCAGCTTGGAAGATGGTCAGCAGAGATTTAGGGGCCAAACTGCTGAAGGAGTGAATGGTGGGGATCTCCTCAAGGATGGTGGGGAGATGTGGCTTCACTGCCAAAGGAAATCAGGCAGGAGAGAGCCTCGCCGTTCTCCACATTTCCCAGGCTTGCTCTCTAAAAACTAATCCAAATGCATCCCCATGAAACAGCATTCACATTGTAAAATGAAAAAAAAGGCTTTTTTGAGACTCAGGGGAGTTGTGTGTGTGCAGGGCATTCAGAGATAATAATTCTCTGAACAAATCTTTGATGTTAGCCTTTCAGTGCATAATTTCAATGGGAGACAGGAGAGACATCCATCTGCTAAAGGGAATATTTACCTCTTCCATTCTGCATCTTGCTTCGCTGTTGCTATGGTCACATGTTGTTACAATTGTCTTTTATTAAAGAGAATCTCTTTTAAAGACTTTTCTACCCAATGCATCCTGCCAGCTTTCTGGTTCATGAATGTCCGTTTACCTATTTAGCTTGTCTGATGATGGCATTTTTAAGGCTCCAGGGTATTTGGTTTCCAAGCACTGAGAGAATTAAAAGAGAAGTTCCCAGCATGACCATGATTTCCTGAAGTGAAAGGCAAGTTGAAAGTAGTGGAGTTGGATTTTTTGTGTGTGTTAATAAATAAAATGCCCCTTTCTGAAAAATAAAAATGTGTGAAAATTTTGGCTTTTTATCAGTCAGAGATCAAATATAATAGGCCGAGGGAGACAATTTAGTGTAAGCCATCTGCTTGGACAGCTTCTGATAGAATTTGGTCTAGTCTGTTTTTTAAGGGCCTCCAATTAGCCTTCTGTGGTCTATATATAGATTCTACAATTTCCTTTGAGTTGTCAGTACCCTGGGAAAAAAAAAGTCTTCATTTCAAAAGCAAATTGTTTTGCAGCAAAGCCTCGCTGCACACCAGGCTGGGTGTGACCAGTGAGGCCATTGCCTTCTCCACAGGAGCTATTGGAGTATGTGACATCTCCATCCCTGTCCCTTGCACCTGGCCTTCCTTCCAAAACCAGGATCTTGGGGAATGAAGAAGTTGTGCACTCAGACCCCATCACAAACTGCAGCTGGGACATGGCAGCTGGATCTAGAGCCTGGGAAGTGTTCCTGTGTCCCATGGTTTTCACAGAAGCCAGGTTACTTTTGTCCTGCTGTTGATAGAGATAGAGAATATGGTCACTATACTTTTTCTAAGGACCTAGTGCTTGCCTGAAGACTCTTGCCGTATAACTCTCAATTGTCATTCTCAAGAGTGTCAAACTTTGCACATTATTTTGCATGAATTTAATTTTTCTGATTTCAGGCCACTTCTGCAGTCACTCCAGATCCTACAACATCCTAATCCTATCTTTCCAAATGCTCCTCCTGGTTTGCTGACATGGGCTAGTTTTATAAGGGTGCTTTTTACTCCATCAGCTCCATAATCATGAAATTAGAGAATCACAGCACGGTTTCAGTTGGAAGGGACGACCTTTAAAGACCACTTGGTCCAACCTCCCTGCCATAGGCAGAGACATCTTCCACTAGATTAGGTTGCTCAAACCCCATCCAGCTTGATGTCGAACACTTCCAGGGATGGGGTATCCAAAATTTCTCTGGGCAACCTGTTCCAGTGTCTCACCACCATCACCATAATGAATTTATTCCTCATATCGAGCCTGAATCTACCCTCTTGTAGTTTAAAACCATTACCCCTTGTCCTATCAATGACCGTATTGAATGATATCTAATCAGAGCAGACCCATGTTAGGCTTCTCTTCACATATCCTCCAAGACGGGAAGTTAATTGTTGGTAACTACTTGTTAGCCTTGTTTGGTTTGAGCAGGCAGAGTGGTTGAGCTGGCAGTGTCTCCTCCACATTGAATGTACAACAATGGCTGAGTTCAGTCTGACCTGACAGTAGGACAGAGCTCTCAAAGAAAATCGTGTTTGTATAAATGTCATGAAAGTGCATAGCCAGATGGAGACAAGGACCCTTTTTAGTAACTTCGATGAGCAAACAGCTGTGGTTGAGCTCTTGGCTTTTCAGGCGCCAGGGAACCTGCACAAGTGAGAGCTTTTATGAACCCTCCAGATGAAAGCAGATCTGGAGTCTGGCATTATTGTCTCCAGCAGATGCTGGAGTCAGTCACAAGGCAGGTCTGTAGGCAGGCAGGTTTTGGGAGGCCCAGGGCTGAGCACAGCTCCTGAAGCAGCTCCAAATCCACCTTACCACCACTTCATCTCCTTTGCATGGAGAGCCCCAGCTCAGGCAGGGTCAAAAATAGCATCTTGGTCAAAAGGAATGTAAATCAGCAGGCCTTGCCCTGCAGGATGGCAATGATGCAGATGGCTCTGTTGGTCGGCACATGTGGGCTGCTGGCTGGCTGATGTTGCAAACAATAGCTGAATCCTAAATGAAGCAAACCCAGCTCCATAGCTGTGTCCCTCTGCTCTTGAGGCAGCCACATGATGCCCAAGTGAATGAATGAGAACTGCTTTATGGCCTAGGCTGTGTCCTGTGCCACCGATGGAGGCAAAGGGGCTATTGTACCGCTTCAGACACAAGTTCTGGGATTTGTGCAGCTTGGCACATCCTTGCCCACCACAGTCCAGATGACATATTCAGCGTTCATGCTGAGGCACCATGTCATGCCATCAGGACCAGTCAAGGCTTCTCCAGACTGTGTTGCCATGGTGATTTGTTTTCCAGCCTCACCCCTCTTGGTCACCCAGTACACAGCAGATCTCACCTCCTCCTTCTCATGACTCTCATCCCTCATACCCTCTTCTCCATAGTGTAGTTAGCTTCTGTCATCCCAGCTAGACTCTCTGCAGTAGCTGCTGTCATCCAAGCCCCCTTTTTATGGGGACCATCCATCCTTGCTTTAGTTGGACTGCTTTGCCACGGTGCGCTTGGCAGCTGTGGTGAGAGCTGTGCTGGGACTGCAAGGATTACATCTGATCATTTGTATTAAACAGTGGAACTATGGAGCCAGCACAAGAGGTCAAACTCAAGTAGCTTTAATGATTGGGAATTTTGTGCTCAGAGGTTCCTGTGACAGTAAAATAATGGGGTTGCTGACATTTTGCTGGTGTTGCAGAGTATTATCTCTCGGGAAATGGGAAAGAAAGAGAGAGCACTCAACTCTGTGCTGCTGAGTTAATGGGGAAGAACCAGAATAGTTTCATCTTGTCCGATACCAGTCACTAATCATTTGCGTCTAAAATCTGCCATGTTCACCATGCATAGCTCTTTTGAAACACAACATGGATGAGAAAAAAGCTGATGAAGAGCCAAAGCTGAAATACGCAGTCAGAAAATCACCCTTCCCTTTCCTGGAGCAAGGAGGTAGGAGGGGAGGGAGAGGGTGTTGCATGCCACCTCCCAATCCTCAGCATCCCCGGGTGCCAGGAGCACAGCCAGACCCTCGACAGGGGAACAGTTGCAAGAGTGCAACTCAGTCCCATGTTCAACCGAGTGATTATTTGCAATTTGCTATGTGTAAATCCAGCAGCTGGAGTATGATTGGAGTTACCTGACCCAGTTCCTGAGCAGTTCTCAAAATATTTAGAAGAGCACTGCGAGACATGAAACCAGGATGGTACAAGAATGATGGTGAGAACATAGGAATGGCCATACCAAGCCAGGCACAGTCAGCCCAGCACCCCGTCCTCAGCAGACAGCTGAAGAAAGAGGGAAACTAGTCTTGTTAAGGTTATGTTGATGGTCATCTCCAATGGAGAAAGCCAACAGAAGTCACTCAAGGAAAAGAAGAAGGATCGAGCAAACATATTCAGACATTTCAAAAAATCTGTTCCATCAATCAGTAATCTATGGCCTCTGGGGCCTTTACATCTAAGACAGCTCAGCAGATTTTACATCCTTGAGGATGCCCAAAACTTATGGGAAACCATGCAAATTTACCTTGCATCTGCAATGTCCTCCTCACAGGGAGCATTATGATTTAAACACTGTCCAACTGTATAAATTCCACACTGTGTAAAAATAAATTTTATTTTGTTTTTCTTGAAATTGCAGCCTGCTGCTTTTCTGTGAGTTGCCGCAGCTGTTGTATTAAAAAAGGCTGACGGGTGGTTCCTGCTTCATCTTCTCCATGTCATTTTTAATTTATAAGCTGCTAGTGTATCTTCCTGTCTGGTTTTTGGGCTAAGGAGTTCTCTCTACCTGTTTTTTCCATGCACAGAAGCCTTTCTGTACCTTTGATCACCTTTGTCAGCTTTCTCCTTATCTTTCTAACCACAAAGCAGTATCTTCTGTCACCTGTCTATAACGATGTGTAAATGCGAAGTAAGGCCAATGTGTACCATTCATTATCCCAAGATAAATCTTTGGAGGTGTATGAACCTGATAACACTGAGGTGTACATGGAGTATGGCCCTGTGCATGGGAGAGTGAATTCAGAGCAGAAAGGCCATAGATGAGACCAAAGTGGAAGGAATATCTACAGGACAGGAAAGTGAGTAAATTCTCATCCCTATAGGGACACAGTGTCCTGCCACAGCCTGAAATAACTGATAAGCAACATTAAATTATCTGTGCTGAACACTGGAGAATGCCTGCTGAATCCCCACAGGGCAATGTTTTAAACATGGGACGGGTTAGACACATGCTTAGAGTGACCAGCTACATTTGAAGGGTGCCCCTGAACCAGGCACTGGAGATCAACCTGAGTTAAAGAGCTAAGCCACCTTGCAATCTCCAAGTGTGTGCAATGACATGCAAAGCACCTGTTCTAGCAGTTACAGGTGAGTGCAATATTTCAGTGCCTGCCTTAAATTCCCAGAAGGGCCTGGGTTATACAAGGAAAAGTCCCCAAGTGTGTGGAGTCTGCTCTCACTGTTCATATGATGTGGCAGCTGGGATCCTAACATGAGGTCTTCCTAGATTCTTAGCAGAGTCCTTGAAGGAGTGACTTTTTCCTGTATTGGCTGTCATTGAAACATGTAATGATAAAAGCTGACACTCTTTTATACCCAAATCATAGCCCTTTTTTACCCCCTAGAGCTGGAAGAAGCATCTGCTGTTCAGGGTGGCTTTGCAGCCCCCATGTGCTGGTGACACCATCATTAATGAACCACATACCAACTCATCACAGTGCCTTCCTCTAATGCTGTCCTTGCTTTTGCCTGCCCAGCTCTGGGGCTAGTGCAAGCCTCAAGGATGACAGAGATGTGAGTGCGGTCCTTGATCAAACATATTTCAAGCCACATCTCCATCTTGCCAGGAGTAGTCTGTATTGCCCGCTGTGCAGCTGGTTGGTGTACAAAAGAAGGAAAAAGACTGCGAAAACCAGTTCTGGGTCATCTGAGCTTAAGAAAAGGAAAAGGGCTTCCTTAGCTAGTGGTTTTTCTGCCTCATTGCAGATGTGTCTGTTCAGGGCAGAGCCCAGTTGTATGCTGGGTGGGACTGCTTCTTCTCACTAACTGCAGGAGGAGCCTCAAGGCCCCTTCTCATAAGTGGACCCTCATCTGGTCTGATAAGTCCTTCCCCAGAACCCCAGCAGACTGATTTTAAGGAAGGCAGAGAAGAAGGTCATAATTGTAGATGCCTGGTAGGAGTCAGAACGGCCAGGGACACGGTTTCTGGTCCTTGGCCACCAACCTTGCTCCCATCTAGCACCTCAGTGTGCTGTTATTTCCTCCTTGGCTGCTTACCTTGCCATGACAGTGATCAGCTAAACAAAAAACTGTGTGGTCATGTCTTTATGTGATGAATACTGAGGCATAATGACAAAAGTGTAGGCACTGTTGCCTTGAAAATGTGTTGCTAAGAAGCAAATAAGAGGCTAAAAAATGCATAATAGAGGCAGCAAGGGAAAACACAATCACTACTATGGAAGGAAGAAAGAAACTGTGCTCATAGATCCCTCTAATAAAATACTGCAGGGTTTAAGACCTTTCAGGAAGATCCCAAAGCCATTTTTATTTGAGGGCATAAAAGCATGTGCTATACATATTTTAACCACAAAGTAGATATTGGCAAGAAACTAAAAGGAGCAATTCAGTTGTGTCTTAAGCTTCTTCTTGGGGGTCTTCGTGGAAGGCTAGAGGGGAGGGGTGGGATGAGTGAACATGGGACAGTGTGTCTGAGGCAGCATTACATTTTTTCCCATGTTATTCTTGGATAATATTAAGAGGCCAGCAAAGAGTGTTTGAAACATCTGTTTGGGCCTCAGCAAAGAAAAGAATGGAGTCCAGAACATTTTAACCTTTCATAACAAATACTCCAAAGGTGCTCTGAGCTGTATGCAATGACTTCTACAAAAGGTATGAACATTTATAGTGCTCTACGTACTTTGTGTGCCATGTAAACATCAGCTAATTAAGCGAAGTAATATCATAAAGCAAATTAAACTATCTTCTCAGAGATAAACCAGTAATCAGAGTTAAAAAAAAAAAATCGGTTCCATAATAGAATGCTTATTTAAAGGGGAAACTGTTACTGTGTTCCATTTATTTCTCCAGAATTTCCTGATATTTCTGCTACAGATGAGTGCAGAACAAATGGAAGGGCTGTATTACATTCATCTGGAAGGCTTGGTTTTCCTTCCAGTGTTACATTAACATCAGCCCATTGTTTTTAGAAGAGTTGCTTTTTGTCAACTGATGTAAGCACTTAGAAAGCCAGAGTCATAATTCCAGCTATTGTTCCTTCAGCTATTGTCTTCCTCTCTCATACGCATACAAAAGAAGACTTAAACAATACACACAAAAATATTCTGATGCTGAAGTTGGGTTCAGCTGCCTTTCTGTTCGCCCCCACTTGCTTTGCCTAAGCTAAATGAGGTGATCTTTCACGGGGATGAAATCATCCCGCCTAGCAATCGTTGGCTACGAGCTGGGGATTTATTTCATTGCAGTCATCAAGTCTCTGTCATGAGCACATGAGTGAGAGCATGAGCCAGAGCTGGCCGCGTTAATGGGAAACCACAGCTCTCACTGCCTTCTCAAACCCACACCTGGGCTTTGGCAGAGCCTCACTTAGCTGAATAAAGGCTTTGAGGATGTAGCATTATAAACTAATGTAAATACTATATAACAACTAATCTTCATTGTAGAGGAGGAAGTAATACAGCTTTATGAGCAGGAAGGTCAAAGAATGTTATCTGCTTTTACTCAGGAGTTTTGTGGTCCCCATTTACATTTTATCCATTTACTTTTCTATTGACACTGGCTTGGGATAGAGGAAACTCATGCAAAAATCAGATTACCAGTCAAGATCCTGACAAAGGAAGGAAACAGTCATTGATTACAAGGGACCTGATGTGGCATTCCTGGCAGAGCTCCCTGCCCCGCTGCAGGGCTTGCTGCCCCTTTGCTGGCTGCTTTTGATGCCTCAGCAGTGCAGAGTGGAGCCTCATGCTTATTTCAGGGCTGGCAGTGAGTGTCTGACCTACCTTGTAGACTATATGTTATGACCATGCTTGGGCAATTTCATCTGCAAGAAGTAGTCAAAGTGGTTCTCACCATTCAGAAGCAAGCTCATCCTGAACAACAGCACTCTCCCAGCAGGTCTGTTTGCTGATCCCTTGACTGAAGTGAAACCAAGAGGGGCCAGAAGGGGATTATGTCTCTACCATGCTCCCACCATTTGCGCCCAGTGTTTCGCATTCCAGAATATTTTTTTTTATATAATGGATAGGGAGAGTGACAATAGGTACTTCTAATGATTCAGATCTCATGACGAGTGTTATTCTTTCTAACAACAGTTGTCCATCTAATAACAGAACATATTTACATGTCATTATAGATCCATTATTTGAGTATATATACACATAGACACATACAGGTTTACATACCAAGAGTAACCAACTTAGGTAGTACAGTCGGATTTTTTTTTTAGCATCTGTTTTCCAAAAAGTTATGATAGTGTGCTTTGTAAAACATGGGAAAAATTCCTAGACCTTATGATTCTAAAACAACATGTAGAAATTAAGAACAAAGGAAAAAAATTGCATAGATCCACAGTAACTCTGGAAAGTTATTTTGCTTTGGGAATCAACAATTTAACAGATCACCACTTGGATTTAAGATATGCACTGACACATAGCACAACACTCAAGATTATATTGTCTCAGTTCAGGTCAGATTTGCAGATTCTACTCTCAGACAGGGGTCCAAAAGTTAACAAAACTCCAATTGTGTCTAATTTTAGATATATGTCCATGAACCAGAGACTGGAATCTAGTCTTGCATATTTGTTCTTTACAGAAGTTAGAGAAATGCTAACCTGACCCCTCATGCTTGCTTCTGCTCATGGTTTTAAATGTAACAACAGGGAATTCTCTGCCAATGCAGAGAAAACCACGAACACTGGGCCATAGTATGAATTGGGTGAGTAGCCCACTAGGAGAGAGGCTTTGCCCTGGCACAGGATTTTCTGGGCTTGGAACAGATAAACTTTCCCATTGGTCTATGCACATGTGTGCATGCACACAGAGCCAGCCAAAGCCTCAGGGACTTTTGTCACTGTGCTGTTAATCATTATTGAAGCAGAGCTGTATTCTTGGAGATCTCTGACCTGTTTTGCAGCCCTGAAGGGTTTATTGCAGCGAGCACAGCCTTGGCCACTGTTTGGATTGCGTGCTGACAGCCAGCCAGCTGGCTGTGGTTCAGAGCTCAGCGATATGGAGGGTTGCAGGACTGCCCGTTTGTACCTCTTGGCCTCTTGGGAACATGGAGCAACTCCTGCTTCCATCAACCAAGAGGGAGCACGCAGCCCAAGGGATGTGGGGTGAGGAGGAAGCACCCAGGTCAATTTTCTTCAGATGATAACGAGGTCACGTAGATGTTGTGGTTGCAAGAACATGGATTCTGGACTGAAGAGCAGTCAGGTGAAACGGGATGGTGCAAGGAGTGCCTCTGTCTTCACTGGACTACTCCAAACACATGAAATCTCAGGCTGAAATCTTACAAGATTCAGACACACAGAAAGGCCTTCTCCTAGAGGTCTTTGTTTGAGTCCATTTATTTTCTTTCTTTCTTTCTTTCTTTCTTTCTTTTTTTTTCAGGATTTGGGAAGCTTTTCCTGAAGCCTTCTGTGATTTCCTGAAGCCTTGAACTTCAGTAAGATGTTCATTCAATCTTTAATTAATTCAAGAATTTAAGTACTGTCCTATTTCCTCTCTCCTAAATTGTAAATAATATCGAACAAGAGGAATCGGAACCATTTTGTCAAAATCTCCAGAAGAGCTATTTCCAGCACAAATGTCTGCCCTCCTGAAGAGCATGTTCCCTCTCCTCTGACTAGGGACAAAGCTGTTCAAACGGAGAGATTTGTTCTTTTACTTTTATCAAGAATGCATTAAGAAACAGAAAGATGCTATTTTCCACCATCACCCCAGTAAAGTTTCAGCTGGTTTTGTCATATCTCCATACATGCAGATTTTATGGTCCTCTGCCGTACATGCTGCCTACATATGGCATAGAGTTATGGGAAAGCATGAATATGTAGTAGAAGACAGCAATCCTGGTATCAGCACCAGCCAGGCCTGTCAGATAGCCCAGGCAGACTTGCTTTCTGCTCAAGTTAATCAAACCCCCGTAGGAGCTTCCAGAGAGTGTAGAACCTAATCCTGGCTGCAGAGGTTCACACTTTAGTGGGGCCAGAGCTGATCAAAGGGGTTTGTCTGGTTCAAGGAGGCTGAGTCCTTGCAGAAAAGTGCGTGCTGCAATCAAGATGCTGTCTACTGTAATCCATTTTTCTTTGAAACCTGGAAAGGTGTGACTTTTTCATGAGACCAGGAAGGGGCTCTATTGATTTTTTTGCATGTGTGAAACAGCAGCACCATTTTGAGCCCCCCCTGCTGTCTCACCAGTTCAAATCCCAAAGATTTGCAGAAATGACAATTCTGTGCAGGATGAAGTCATTCGGAACTAACTGGTACAAAGAAGGCTGCACACTATTGACAAAAGGCTTTTCATCAGTTACAGCTAGCTGTCTGGGTACATATTCCTGAAAACCTTTGAAATTTTGTGGGCTGAATCACTTTGGTTGCATTTATCCATAATCTTCTTCAGCATTACTCAGGAGTTTGTCATAAGTAAATTTTACTCATTAGGGATAATGAAGATAATTCACTTGTAGTTCTGCTCCGTTTTACCAACTACATCACAGGCAGGCATCCCTAAGGTATGAAATATACATGTTCAGTAAAGGCTTATTTTACTGCAGTCAGTAAGATAGAAAGGCTCTGTACGCCCAGGAAGAACAATTTAGGGAAACTAAAAATTGTTTTGTGAATGTAAGAAGAAAGCTCACTTCCAGCAGCTCTCTGCTCTGTGGCTTCTCTGATGCCTAAGAAAAGGCAGCATGTGTCCAGGTGGGACACAAAGGGTATAGAAACTTCCCCCAGCTGTCACTACAGCCATCTTCAGATGTTGAAGATGGAGCTTCCTGATGAGTGGAAAGAGGTTGTTAGAATGCCCCAAGGGCAGTCGATGGCCATGCACTTCTCTATGCGGTCCTCCTGAAGGCCAGCAACCCTTCCCTCAGAGGAAGAATGTTCAGTTCACCCCCATGGGACACAGAGATGAAGTGTTTGTGAAAAAAATCTGTGTGGGGACACTTCCTCCATTCTGACTGGAGGAGAGGCTTGTTTTTTTCCAGTAATACCTGATCTCCTAATCTTCATCTTGTGCAACAGTAGAACAAAATGGCCATCATGTTCTCTTCAAGTTGGTCTAAACCAGGGGTCCTCAAACTACGGCCCGCGGGCCGGATACGGCCCCCCCAGGGTCCTCAATCTGGCCCGCCGGTATTTACAGAACTCCCCGCTGCCCCCCCGCCGGGGGTTGGGGGTGGAAACCAAGCAGCCGCAGATGACTTCCTGCCACTTAATCTGCGCGCCGGCCTCCGCAGCCCCCAAGCGAATCGCCA
>JAVSBS010003994.1:77116-91791 GCA_033124195.1 Coracias cyanogaster | reverse complement strand
GTCCGGCCCCCGACAGTGTCTGAGGGACAGTGAACCGGCCCCCTGTTTAAAAAGTTTGAGGACCCCTGGTCTAAACAGAGAGCTCTGTGTCCTCAGCAGATGTCTTCAAATTCTACATTTAAATGAACCTGTCCTGGAAGCTTCATAAACCCTGATTCACATGGGCTAACATTTGGTGGGACAACAGACCACCCTGATTCCAGGTCATGAACCATTTTCCCTTAGCTTTCACTAGGATTTGTCAGAGTCCCTCTTAACATGTAGAGAAACAAAAGATAATCTATACTACACTGAAATTCTGAGGGTGTGGGGAAAGCAAGTTTACTCTACACTTACTATAGATCTGACTGGAGCCAATGATGCCACTGGTACATTTTATTAGTGAAGGGGATAGTGCACGATGCTGCGTATGCTTTTCTCTACCCCCAAGAAGTGAGCATTGTAGGTATACACCCCAGTACACAACATGCAGAGATGCACTCACATTTCTCCTTCTCACTTATTGTGACCACCATGGTGGCTAAGGCCAAGAAGGTGACAAGCAATCCAGACTGCTCTCCATGGCAGACAGACTACCTCCTTCCTCTGCTGGTGGCAACAACTGAATGAGGCACTTTGAGCAGGCAGCCTAAATGCAGCACATCATGTAGAAAGGTAGGTAGGAGAGAGGCAAGGAAGAGTATGAAGTGTATAAGGGCAGAAATTAGAAGAAATGATACCAGAGACAAAGGCCTGCCAAGATAATGCAGGACTGCAAAGAGAAGTAGAAGAACAAGAATAAGAAGTATAGAAGTGGAAAAGGCTGGAACAGAGCAAAAGAAACAGAGGAAACCATAAGGGTTAATTAACTTTGGTAGTAGTTTCCTTTGAACAGGGAGTGGGGAGAAGAGCTGAAAAGAACAGAGAAATGACAAACAGATAGCAGCCTCCGTTCCTCTAATTTATAGGACCCATATAAATGCTTAGTCACACAGCACTCATTTTCCAAAGCTGCCTGGTCATGGTGCAGAAAGCACTTGTGCCATGGCTGTGCAATCTCATGGAGGATGTCTCTTGTTCCTGGCGCGGGGTGCACAGCTGCAATGGGCACTTCTGCAGACCCTGCACCACCCTTTCTCCTGTGGTCAGAGGACATGCTACAGACATGTGGGATCTACGATTTGTACCTATTTGAGTTGAGATTTTCATGCTCTGCATGCAGATTTTTGTGCATGTCTTGACTCCAAGGTAGACAGGATTTTTCATGCAGATAATTTAACACGAGGTTGTTGTCCCACATCCTATATCTCCCCAGCGGAATTCAGTGGTTGGAGTCATGCTGTTTGGAGTGGGAGGTCCAATGTCCTCCTTATTACTTTAGTTGATCCAAACCCTTCTTTCAGATCTAAGACTAAGCTCTGAAACTGCAATTTCATTACCTGTGGTCACCTTCAGAGTGCTAAGGCTCATTAGAAGCCCACCCACACAGAATGCTGGACACTGACTTTGTACCAGTGTGTGCAAAATGCCATGCATTTTCTCTGAACTACCACATGACAGAGTAAGTGGATAACGTGTATCCCTCTGAGTGGTGTTAGGTAATTTGCAAATATTTAAAAGACCTTCTTTTTTCTATGGAATAACATAACCTGATACAGGGACAGAGCAAGTTCACACAATTAAGGCATGCTACAAAGTGACAGTGGCTGAACAATCAACTGACTAATTGCATCTGAGTGCAGAAAGTAGAGGTTCTTCTGTCCTGAGTTTGCTTGCAACAAAGCCAGGAAGAGAACTGGGTCACCTAAATGGCCTCAGGCACAGGCTAGCCAGAGCAAGCAGTTGCTTCACTCAGTCACCTTCACTGATGGGAAAAAACAGACAGCTCTCTGGTACCCCTGGAACCTTTATCCAAGATGTTGTATGCAAAGAAATACTTATGATTAGAAGCATTCTGTATTTTTTATATATTTCTCAAAAGTAACTGTTATTTTGTCGCCTAATCAAGGCATATCGCAGTATTTTATTACCAAATTGGAAATTTATTACAGTTGTTCTGTGGTTACACACAAGGGTTGAATTAGTGCTTTATTACTATAAGTAACAGATAACACATACCTAATTTAGGTATCTTTGTATCTATCTCTCTTGTTTGGAATGATTCTGACACCAAATTCTTGCTACTACTGAACAATTGTTATTATTAGCAATTTCAGCAACCTGAAACAAGACTGAACTAACAGGTAGAGAAGATGTGATTGCACCACCAAACTTCTAGGTAGTTTTATTGGTAAATAATAATACAGTGATACCAATTAGAACATAAAAGCTGCTTATCTCATGGAGATTACATGATAAAATAAGTTTCTAATTGTAAATATATCTTGTTATGGTAGGGTATAGTTCATATGATTTAAACTACTTATAAGGAACAATTAAGCTTCTTTATGAAGTCAGATATCAGAAACAACAGTGGTCTGCACCTTAATTTTGTGAATGTATCATCACAGAAAACACAAGAAAATAAAAGAAAAACACAAGTCAGGTGATTTACCAGATATTATTTTGTGATTCTGAGTTCTAAGTAATATTTCATGTGTTATTTTGTGTCTTTGCTGAATAAAAAAAAAAAAAAAGAAACAACCAAAGATAGACGGAATATGTATGAAAAATACGACCTCATGGCATCAAAGGGAGAAGGATTTGATCTTGCTGCAACACAGAGTGAGGCTTTGAGTTGAAAATGTAGGTTATATTTTGTCATTTACCTTCCTGTGCATTTAGAAAATGAAGGTTTTGACTCCTCTGTGTAAATAACAAAACTGCAGCACACACACACTCGATCTTAGCAGCATTTTCCTTTTATAACTGATGTCCCAGGCCAAAATTATTTCAAAGAACAAGAAATATCCCAATGAGTTATCAACATGGTCCCCTGCATGGTACAGCCATTTAACCTCTAGCTCAGGAAGATCATGATGCTAATGTGGATATTGTGTTTCTGTGGGGTGTTATGTGCTGCTGAAGTAAGAAGAAATCACTGCTCAGCACTGGAGCATAGTTGTATTCTTGATGCTTAGCTGTCTCAGGGGGGACACTGGTGACACCTCATTTTCTATTAGGGATTTAGTCTTTTGGAAAAAAATGTGAAAGAAAATATAAGCACAGAGAACATACAAGGCAGGTCAATTTGATTTCCTTATAAAGAAAGTAAGAAAGAGGGAGAGACTCTGACATATCCAGAGTCATAGTTGCAGTAACTGGGGAAGGTGGGAACAGAAGGTGGGTTTCATTATTTCCCAGCCCAGGCTTAGCCATGAGACCAACCCCAGAGAATCTCACAAAATTCATCAAGACTAGAAATAAAAGGACCAAAAATATTTCAGCTCAAACATCCATTTCTTCCTTATTCTAGAAATAGTCCCACTGCTCGTTTGTAGATAACCTTCTCTTTCCTTCTTCAGTTAAAATTTTATTCCATTTCTCTCTTCCTCAGTTATAGTTTTATTCAAGTTCTCTCCTCTTCCCTTGTTGTCCCTCCTACCCTAGGACTGGCAGGTGGGAAAGGCAAACGGTGAAGGCCAGTACCTGCCACACAAATTCAGTAGGCAGCAGGGCTGGTGAAAATTCCCTGATCCCAGCTTTTATGGCAGGGTGCAATTGTAGTGGCTTGTGTTTGCTAATTAAACAAAGAAGCCTTAGAGTTAGAGGGAATGTCTTCCCCAAGAAGCTGCTGACTCCTGAAACGCGATGTCCTGCTCCTTATCGGGCCAGTTTACGACAGGTTTCATAAATGTTTTATGAGACTCTGATGACTGCATCGCTGAGCAGGGTGGTGGCAGCTGCCTCCAACTTTGTGCATTGTTGACAAAAGATCAAAGACCAGATTTACCACCCAGATAAGATCAGATGGATAAGAATCCCAAACTGACTTTTTCCCTGTTTCCTCCACAGACAAGCACGTTGCAGGACTTATTGACAGAGGCTCAGTCCTGAAGACGTTGTTTGGACAACACTCCTACCAATTTCTACATCCCTTCCCCTAGGCTTGGTGGAGGTTCCTTGAAATGGGCAGTAAAGTTTGAGACAATTGTCAATTTAGGGGGACACAACACTTTTACTGAAAACCCTTCTTCCAAGAGTGCCTGGACAGAGGATGGTTGAGGGAATCATTGGTCTTGATGTGGTCAGGTTGATGGGAACCACCATGCATTGCCAACTTCCCAATTTTTTAAAGCTCTGGTGCACAAGACCTCCCTCCAGCTGTTGCAGAGCTCTGTCTCACTCCCATCTGTGGTTCTCTGGGCTGGGATCTGAGCCCAGTGGACACAGCAGCAGGGAACATGGGCTGCATGACAGGCACAAGCCAAGCCTGTCACACACAATATGTCTGATTTCAACACATCTGATTTTCTAATAGTCCAACTCCCAGGAAGGTCCTGGGATTGGTCTGAGCTGAGGCTTGAGATAGTACTTGCCCTACAGAAGGAGACATCTCTCCTAGGTATGTCCATCAGCACAGCCTGCACCAGGAGCACTGACTCCTGGGCTGGGTGCTATGGTCTTAGGACCTAAAGCCTGCAAGGTGTCAGAAGCACATTATACTTGCCATGATTTAGGGTATTCGATGTGTTGGCAAGCTAAAGAAAGCAGGGATTGCAGCATGTTTCAAACATACCTAGAAGCCAGAGGAGTTGACTTCTGTTACTATTTTTTGCTGTAAACTTTCTGGGTAATTGTCAAAAAAATGTCTGTCTCTTTTCCTTTCCTGGGAAAAGAAATATTTTTAGTTTCTCGTCAGAGGATTATTTAATTATTAGTAGAAAAACTTTCTGAGACAGCTAAAAATAAGATATTACAGAACCACTGGGCTCAGTTATTCTGTGTTGACTGTTTTAAGCAACACATGAGCAGAACAGCTGTCTTTCAGTGACACAGGGCATGCCTGTGCCCTGAAGTTTGTTTCCTAGGAAGCCTGACTCCTCACTCAAAAATGCCAAATACTATGGGTTAGCAGACTGAGGAATCTAAGAAATTGCCTTCAGAGCCACTTGACCAGCAAGAAACTATGTCTCAAAGAATAGTCTGGCCCACAGCACTTAAACACAGGCAACAGTATGAAATAAAGAGGGGTAAAGTGAGATCTAAATTTCCATCACCACGTTCTCAGCACCAGAGCCCACAGTAAACTGGAGAAAATTTGTTTCTTCACTGCCAGCCATACCAGGCCAGAGAGAGACTGGTGTTCCTCTGCTTGGAGAGCAGGGAAAGACAATCTGAACCCGTCAGGAAAGATTCACATTTTCTCAAGCTGCCAAACAAAGGACTCCCCAGGCTTGAAGCACGTAGTTTGCTGGGAGCTGCTGTCTGCTTTGTGCATTACATTTTCTTCAGTCTCATCAAAAATCAAAGATTTTGAAAAGTACAAATTTAAGCATTTATGTTTTGTCCTTGATACCAGAAGCTTCCTGCTCTAGAGCTCAAAGGAATATACTTCTGTGGAAAGGTAGGGCTTTGTGGCCATGAAATAACCCATCAAGTGGAGACGGCTGGGCTTTTAACCCTCTTTGTGGAAGTATAAGTACACTCCACAAATAACTAACTATATAAGTAACTCCACTAAGTGATGGAGAGCCAAAAATCAAGCCCTGTGACCTGAGGTACCCAAGGGACTAGGCTTTTAAAAATAGCACATGGAAAAATAACATACATAACCTATAATGGTTATGCAGGAATTAATAAGAACAAATACTCTGTTATACTGCAGGTCCAGTACTACAACATCAAGAAACAGAATGTGGAGAAGCAGAGGCTAGTGGCCAAGGAAGGGGCTGAAAAAATTAAAAAGAAGCAAAACACTCTGTTTGGAACATTTCATGTTGCTCACAGCTCAACTCTAGATGATGTTTGTCATGAAATCTTAACTTAGGTAATCATACTTAACCCTCATGCTTGTTTGCTGCTGTGGGAAGTAGAGGTAAGACTCTGCATGGGGTTTGGTAGTGCAGTTACCATCCCCACACAAGCAGGATCACCAGCAGAGCAGAGCTGATGGGACCACCACCAGCCCCTGCTCCCAATCCCACTCCAACCCAGAGACTGGTTGAAAAGCAATGTTAGGGAGAACCTCTGCCTCCCATGGACCATGGAGGTCCATCATCCCTGGCTGCAGAGTGCCCTGTGCTAAAATACATGCCAAGCCCTGACGTTGCTTGGGTCTGCTTCTCCTCCAGCAGTGTAAAAACTCATTCCCAGGGGAGAGGGTGCAGGAAAGCAGCCCTGTCTGGGGCCTGGCAGGGCAGGCAGCAGAGCCAGTGCAGAGGCAGCCAGCACTGCCTTTTATGGCGAGCACAGGCAGGTGGACGCGGATCTTTATCTTCTCCGAACCTGTTTTCTAAACATTATCAACTCAGATTACTGTCCACAAATTTCACTCCAAAACTTGAGAGTAATAGGCTTTTACAATGCAGTAAAGAAAGATATTAACTGGTTAGGGGATTGACTAGACAACCATTTACACCACTCTTTTATCAATATTGCCATAATTTGACACTTCTGAATGGAGGAGGATTGTAAAGCGCCTGCAGACCCTGTAAAACATGTTAAATGGAGATTAGTCTTACTGCTCAGTTTAAGCCTAGTAAAAGATAATTAAATTGACTGATGCAGCTGTAAATCTCACTTTTATCAAACCCTGGCTCTCTTTGTCCTTATGATTTTACAGCATCATTAATGTTGTTGTGACAATGTCATTAATCTCCTCCTGCTGTTCAGAAAATGAAAGGCAACCAGCAGACACTATATAAATCTGTGCTCCTCTCAGTAGTGTTATCTCTTCTCCCTTCTTGACTCTCATAGAACTTAGACACACATTTCATTCATGAGGTGATCTCATAAGCTGAAAACTAATTGTACATATACCACAGTGTTTCTTTCACTGCTACTTGTATGAAAAGGTTTTATTAGACTTTAATTTGTTTTTGTGAAGCAAAAAAGGATTAGGAATAATTCTTCAGCATTTTTCAGTGTTTCGGTTTGGTTTGTTTTTTTTTTTTATTTAACTCTTTGTCAGTGGTACAACATGAAAGAACATCAGGCCTACAAGTGGAGGTACATACACTGTTGGTTTGGAAACATTGGGAGCTCCAGCTTAAGTCATCAGTGACATATTTATTATTTTCCCTGAATTGATTAGACAGGGATGGTTGGTGGTTTTCCACTTCCAGTTTCCAAGTGAGGACTGGGACTGAGCTGGGCATGGGGAGGAGGTGAACACTCTGTGTGGGGATCCTGTAGCCCAACAATGCCTAAGAGATCCCAGTGTAACAATCGGAGCTGCTCAGCATGCAGAAGGCTTTGCACATCCTTCCCTGGTGCAAAGAGGCTGCTGAAGCCGCAACTCACCCCCTGCTTGCTCCACATGAACTTCATCATGTGGGCAAGCCCTAAGACACCTCTGGTTTTCACAGTGTCTTTTCTGCTCACACTGTGTGACTGCCAACCATCGCCTGCACAAACAGTGCACAGGCAAGGCTCAGGGGACAGCACAGCCCAGGGCCAGTTCCCGGTGGGCAGTATGGATGTGACAGTGGTGTTTTGAGGGCAGGGAGTTTAGCTACGTGGACTCAGGCCAGCCATGCTTGTATGGGACACTCCAAATTCCTATGATGAAGTGAAGAACCAGCAGGATTTTAAGAGATGACTGCAAAAAAGTCACCACTGAAGTGACCAAAATACCTGTCCTGGTATTTCACAGCAGTCACCAGAGGCTTTAGGAAAATTCTGGGGGCATGCAGTCCTCATGACTGCCTGGGGAGTGTCACACTGCCTTACTGCTGTATCTCAGCTCAATGCCTCCTCAAAATTATTCCATTTTTCTTTCTTTTGTGTGTTTCTTCCCTTCATGATTGCATATGAGCCATGCAGCCTGAATCATATGGGCTTTTAATTTCTAAACCACTTTGCTCTCCAGAGGAGGGCCACTTGCCTTCCTGAGATGTAACTGTGGACACTGGGTCATGTGCCTTATGTTGGTCAGGGCACACAGAATCCCCTCTCTC
This sequence comes from Coracias cyanogaster, assembly GCA_033124195.1. Classification (NCBI taxonomy): domain Eukaryota; kingdom Metazoa; phylum Chordata; class Aves; order Coraciiformes; family Coraciidae; genus Coracias; species Coracias cyanogaster. The sequence goes on along the minus strand of JAVSBS010003994.1, from coordinate 83,752 downwards.
AGTTTGAAGTGGACAACATAATTCTACCTCAAACAACAGGAAACTTCAGATAAGTGAAGTTCAGATAACCAAAGTGTCTGCCTGCCCCAAGGTCAGCTGGCTCAGCAGTGCTTTATCCACGTTGTTTTAGCTAAGATATTTACCTGCGACCCAGGACTAAATAAATTCCTTCAACTTCAAAGGTAGATTTCCACTCAGGCATTTAACTTTGGGTGGTGGGTCTCACATGACTGAAATGTTGTGGGGTCTTTCTGAAAAACAAACAAACACCAGAAGAACAACCCCCCAACAATCTGAATGCTGATTGAAGCCAAGTGGTTTCTCATAACAAGGGCTATCAGTGCATTTCTCTGGCTGTCTGTATTTTCCTAGTTAATTCAAGGTTTGAGGCTGTCCCCTAAGACTAATGTAAAACCAGAATTGTGCTGCACTTGGCTGAAGTAAATGGAACAAATTGGGTATTTTAGCTCACTCTTTATGTTTTAAACTGTTTACATGATGTAAAAAATATTTTGGAGTTCATAATCAGGCATGTAAGTTACAGTGAAGCCTAAATATAGTGCTTTAATCATCAGCAGCTACAACTTCACTCCAGTATTGCTTTAAACTCTGTGGTTTGAAAGTCCAAAAGATAAGAAGCACTTCTCAGCAATGCAAATAGATGCAGAGCATGGGGTTCACCTAGAGGCCATTATTCCAGCCAGGACTGTGCTTACCTTTCCAGGTCCCAGGTAACTGGGAGGAAGAAAATAGGGATCTCCTTCCAACCTCAGCTCTTTCAGATCCTCAGGGTGGGCAAGTTTTGCACCTCTGCAAAGATCCAGGGCAGCACCAGCATCTTTTTTTCTGTGCTGACCCTGTCGATAAACAGCCAGGGCAGTCAGTTGTCCTTAAATTCTGCAAAGAGGAGGAAGTTATGGGGAGAGTACAACAGGTAACAATGGTCTGGGTTGGAGTGGTGGGAAGAAACACATAGTTTAGTTTGGGTACGCTGTGTGCTAGGCTTAGCTATATTCTTATACAAGAGTACCTAGGGGGCTAAAAGGTTTTCTCTAGAACCTGTGCAGTGGTTGCCTGATATCAGTAGTGTTCTCCATGTCTGTGGAGAATCCATCTCACTAGATGACTAACTTCAGTCTTGCAAAATGTAGGTGTAAGCTGTTAGCTGGTCATCTGAGCTCTCTGAGCAAGCAACGGAGATAGGCATCCCCTAAGGACAGTTCATCAGAGACCAGGTTTAATAACCCCCTGGAGGTCCCTAATGCTCTTCATTTACTGTGCAGGTGGACATCTGGCTTCGACTAGATATGTGACATAGTGTGGCTCCTGTCCAGTAAAGAAATGACCAGGAAAGAGAAACCTGCATGAGCAAGACACGAGGATGACCATGCTGGGGTCCGAGGCGTGGCGCGGGCAGCTCCCCTCCTTCTGCTGTCTGACAGGGATTTCGGTCATGCAGATAGGCCCTGGCTCCTGCTGCTTGGGGCAGGGTGGGAAGGGTTGTCACATGAGGCAGGTCAGACAGACAGGAGATGGGGTGTCCTTCTGGGCTCTCACTGCTCAGAGCTGTTCTCTAAAGCCTGGGGGTACCCTCCAGCAGAGCAACATGCCTGGCTCATTCCACAGGCACCATGACCTCAAAAATCCTCTTAGCTAGGTCAACAGGTGCAGGTGCTTCAGAGTCCAAGGGCGGGTTTTTGCCGAAGTCCACCCCTTTATGGTGCCCAAAGGTCTGCTGCCGTGGCCAGGCGGCTCAGGTGCGCCCAGGGGTGAGGCCCTGGAAGCCATGGGCCGCCCTGCTCCAGGCCAGTGGTAAAAGCAGAGTCCTTGCTGCCCTGGAAAGCATTTGTGCCAAGGCAAAGCATTGCATTTTCCAAAATCTTCTACAAACCAAGCCTCCAGACACGGCTCTGTCCCAATGGTTCTGGCAATGCTTGGAGGCACAGTCTTGCAGCAGCTGGAGGGGCTCCAATATCTGGTTCCAAATAAATGACTCAGATTATCTGGAAGCGTAAATAGCAGAAGATACTGAGTGTTGTTACTCCTCCATAAAAGGTGCACATTATTTGATTTTAATTATATTTAGTTCAAGCTGCTTCCTAATGATTAGTATTTGAAAGACATGTCAACAGTTTTCACTTTCTTTAAATGAAGGGTGATAGGTTTTTATAGCAGAGTATAAAGATATCAGCTGGGAAATCTATGGCCATCAATGGCTTTCTTTTTTTCTCCTTTATCTATTGATATAGCCCTCATCTGACACTTCTCTGTTGAGGAAGCTTGTAAAGAGACTGCCAACCCTGTAAAGGGAGTTAAATTTAGATTAGTCTTACAGCTCACTTAAAGCCCAGTAAAGTGATAATTAAATCCACTGTTGTGGCTGTAAACTCCCAAGTACCTGGAATTAGCTCCATTCCTGCCACTGGCAATGTGGCTTCATTAGAGTTTAGACTGTTCCCTGCCCTGGGGCCCCTCCAAATGTGGAGTGGAGATGAGCATCTGTCTGACCATGAGGCCCACAGCCTGCAGCCTCATCTGGTCCATCCAACCTTGTGAAACACTGCATCATTGCTGCCACACGTTGCTTCTGATCCTTGGCACAAGGCTGATATGAACATACTTATCTCTAAATTCAAACCAGAGGTAATAACTTGGGTCAAAACCATTCAGTTTATCAGAGAGAAAAGATAGCCCTGCCCTGCTTTTGGAACAGGCAACAGATAATTCAATGTTATCCTATCTTGGCTCCTGCTTTTAAGCAGCATTAGTCATTTGGGAACAGAATCTATCAGACTTTGGCCGAGGTTTCATCATATGTATGCTGAACTCTGTAGATGAGCTTAGATATCCCTTTGCTTGTGTTGCCCATGAGCCACATGTGCCGCAGCCCCATGGGGACAGCACAAGGTAAGCTCAGCCCTGGAGAAGAAAGGCAGCTAGAGTACAGCATGTCATTCTGTCCCTCCCTTGCACTGACCGGTTTCTTGGGTCATTTCATTCTGTCTCTACAACCCTAGCATCGGATTAGGAAACCTGGAGCAGGATAGCTGGCTGGGAGACAGGGGAAGCCTTCCCTCAGCAGAACCTTGCTATGTGCCACTTGATTTGGAAGGATGCCTCTGCTTGTTTCTTTGGCAGGAAAAGGAGTCTAAAATACCACCAGACTGCTTTCACAGATACCAAAAGGAAAGAATTGCACATCAAAGTCATGCAAAGAGGAACAGGTTTCAGGTTTGGTCACTGTGACTCAACAGGTGGCTTATGATGAAAAAACCTCGAAGCACATTCAGTGCTCTTTGCTGTTTCAGTTCAAGCATTGTGCGATACCTTGTTTGAATTTCAATCATTATGAGAATTAAATTTTCAGGCAAGCATTGGATCACATTTTCTAAGAACAATTACTTACTACTTTTATTATTTTCTTGGCATTCATGGTTCCCTGTGCTTCATTGAACAGACAACATTTTGCACACTTTCTCACTGAAAAATATGTAATACTAAAAATCTTTGATGAGCAGCAGTTACAGAGAACAAAGCAGCACAAACCAGAGTGGACAACAGGTGGAGGTGCCTTTCTTGAGTCCACAACTCGGTGAGGATGGGGTTCATCCCAGCTGGTTTTATGTAGGTGCCAAGCAGAGACCACTGCATCTGAGCTACCACTTTATTTTCCTGCTGTAGGGGAAGGAAGGAACTTGGGTATTTTTCACATTCCGGCCACACAAACCATGCTGAGAAAGCCCCCAGTGCCACATATTCCCATCACGTAGCCTGATCTCTGTCTTCCTTCATTACACAGACACTTGGAAGAGAGGCCTGCTAAAGGGGTACCAGACAAGCCAAGGGAAAGCCCTGAGCTGAAAATCTAACAGAGACTGTGTGAGAGAGGTATTACAGCCTCTTGTCTGTCCTTAGCCTTCCCTTGGCATCTGCCACCAACAATGTCTGCTAGAGGCAGGAGGCAGATGGAGTTTGGGGCTGAATCTGAATAACCATTCATTTTCTAAATTTATTGAGAAACTGTCTGAGTAGTGCTCACCTTTGATGCCATCCTGGTGGGACCATGCTGTGTTACATCCCTGCCCTGCTTGGATTCAAAAGGGTGAGATAACTCTGTCCTAAAGTAGCTACACGGAAGGATCAGTTCAATTTTCAATGAAACCCCTTAAATTTTAAAATGTAATTAAATTATTTATTGAATTACTATTAAAATAGATTCAATTTAATAGCAATGTGCCTACAGGCTGCTACATGCAAGCTGAGATCCCCTCGGAGGCAGCGCTGTGGTCAGGGAAGCAGTGCTGCCAACCACAAGGCTACCAGGCCAGTCCTCCAAATCACTAGCTGGGCTCGGTGGGCTGCACTGACAAGACCTCTGTTGATAGGTGCGACATGCTCAGTGTGCAGGTGGACATCTAAATGTAGACGTCTTAACTTTGGATCAAATGCTTTTATTGCAGATAGGGGATAACTCATGTAAGTGCTAGTCAAGGCAGCACTTGGGAGTTTGATCCTTGCACCAAATGCTCTGCAAGGCAGTGGGCCCTGTGATGCAAGGCAGCACACGCGATTTATACTGTTTGGACAAGGACCATGATACATGCAAGGTTATTTCTAGAAAGCTGTTTGAGGTTACTGATGCTCATGGCAGCACAAAAACAACGCAGAGCTTACAGAAGGGAAGTGGTGTGGGCAGAGGGACCAGTCCCGCTCCAGCGCTTCTGGGAGCGCTGTGGCTGGTGCTGGCACCCACCGGGAGTGTCCTGCCGGGCACAGGCCAGTATGCCTGCCCAGCAGAGGCCCTGCACCTTTCCCACTCTGTGTTTCCAGTGTTACTAACCCTGCAAGCGTGCACTGTCCTGAAATGTGTCACAGGGCTGGGTGTGGAGGGTGTACAGCATCTCAGGAGCCCCTGAAAGTTGAGGATTAGAAGGAATAGCGTGCCATGAGACTAGACCGTGTTGGTTTTTGACTTTCGGGTAGTTATTTTGCTGGCCTGGTACTTTGAGTGCAAGAAGAAGAGAGCTTGACAGCTGCAATCAAGCAGGGGGTGAAGACCTGGGCTTTGTTTCTGGAGCAGGGATGCTCCTCCACACAGAGACTTGCTCCTCTGCCATGCTGCTTCTCCTCTTCTTGGCTTCACAGAATCACAGAATAGTAGGTGTTAGAAGGGACCTCTGGAGATCATCTATTCCAAGCCCCCCCCAGAGCAGGTTCACCTAGGGTAGGTTGCACAGGATGGCATCCAGGCAGGTTTTGAATATCTCCAGAGATGGAGACTCCCCTACCTCTCTGGGCAACCTGTTCCAGTGCTCTGCCACCCTCAGAGTAAATAAGTTCTCCCTCATGTTTAGTTGGAACTTCCTATGATCAAGTTTGTGCCCATGACCTCTTGTCCTTTGACTGGGCACCACTGAGAAGAGTCTGGCCCCATCCTCCTGACACCCACTCTTTAAGCATTTATAAGAATTGATAAGTTTCTCCCCTCAGTCTTCTCTAGGCTAAAAAGCCACAAGTCCCTCAGACTTTCTTCATAAGGGAGATGTTCTGGTCCCCTAATCATCTTTGTAGGCCTTTGCTGTACCCTCTCCATCAGTTACCTGTCCTTCTTGAACCAGGGAGCCCAGAACTGGAGACAGTACTCCAGGTGAGACCTCACCAGGGCAGAGCAGAAGGGGCGGACAACCTCCGTCGACCTTCTGGCCACACTCCTCTTGATGCACCCCAGGATGCCATTGGCTTTCTCGGCCATGAGGGCACATTACTGGCTCATGGTCATACTGTCATCCACCATGACTCCCAGGTCTTTTTCCATGGAGGAAGCATACATTCAAAGCATACGCTCACTACTTCTTTCTCAGACCTGCACCCATGCACCTGGCAAAAGTAGGGTAGCGTTGCTTGTAAGAGCTTTTGTGTTTGTGAGTTACTTTCTGTTTCGGCTTCCACTCCCCGTCATCAGACAGGACTTCAAGAAAGGACAAAATGTCCCTGCCTGGGGGCCTTCTGTCTGATGGTGGGACAGTTGAAGCTACCACCTACTACCAGGGTGGCATCCATCATCTTCTGTCTGCAGACCGAGCACAGCCAGGCAAAAGATGTGGCATTGCAGTCCAGGTGGTTGCCCACATGGGCAGGACCAGCTATGGTTGCCACCCGGGTAAAAACCATTGTCAGGAGAAATGCAGCAACCCAGAGGTCCTGTGCAAACACGCAGGTGTCCAGGTCTCCAGCTGCAGAGATGCCGGAGCCTGGCACTTGCCCCAAAGGGTCATGAAGACAACCTCTGTGTGTGGTGGGAGCAGGTGAATGATCTGCTCTGCCTAGTGGCTGAGCTGAAGGAGGAGGTTGAAAGGTTGAGGACTATAAGGGAGTGTGAGAGGGAGATAGACTGGTGGAGCTGAGCCCTACCTTCCCCGGGGCAAGGGCAGCAGGTGGAGGCTTCACTAGAAGGAGAAGAGCCCCTCTCCTCTTGCCATCAGATATAAGGAGGGGACCTAAGAGTGTAGACAGGTGGACTCTTTGCTGGGTTAAAAACTGGTTGGATGGCCAAGCCCAGAAAGTTGTGGTAAATGGAGTTAAATCCAGTTCGTGACCAGTCACAAGCAGGGTCCCCCATGGCTCAGTTTTGGGACC
>JAVSBS010003994.1:51162-73230 GCA_033124195.1 Coracias cyanogaster | reverse complement strand
TAACAGTCTTGACAGGTGCTGATGGATAAAGTCACTGCAGAGGTGGGGTTTAGTTGTTGTAGCGGCTCTGAACAGCCTTAAACTGGGAAATTGAACTTACTGGAAGTGTGATGAAAGCACAAAATAATCCCTCCTCTTCCTTAGCGAATATAGGTCCTGATCTGAAGCAGCTGCTGCTGTTTGAGTCCTGAAACCACTTCGCAGTCTCATTGAAGTGCTTCAGGGCTGCTACGCAGCTTCATTTCTCACTGACTGAAGCCAGAGGGATCGGCATAGGCCAGTTAATGAGAAGGGGTAAAAACTAAAGGAACTGAGAAACAAAAGGAAATAGATGGAGAGTGTCTGGCTCATTTTCAATGGTCTGGAGATTGACGATGAAACATCAGCATTCCTTCTGCTATTTGTTTCCCTGTCAGAAAGACAGCTTGGAAGGGAGAGGCCCCACACCAGAAGGAAGAAAATCTGCTGTTGTAGAAAAAAATGGAGGCTTCAACTGCAGAAACAGTTCCTGGAGCATGGGGAACAGATGGATTTAAAAGACATGAAATTCCATCTGAAAACTTTTGATGTTGATTCAAACTGATACCTTGAGAAATAATTGGTAACAAACTGGTATGACAGATCTTTATTCCATCACCTGGCTCTTTTTACGATCCAGACACTAACTCTGTAAGATGTTTCTTCATGCTCACAAATTCCTTTTTGTTCCCAGGCATGCAGTTGGGCTGGGGACAAAGTCAAATTATTACAGGGAGGAAGAGCTCAGTGGAAATTCATGCATTTCTTCTAGGAGTTGCTTCATTGAATTGCAGCCATCTGAAAGATGGTCACTGGATCGAGTGGTTCTGGTACCTAGGCAAGGAAGATGGCCAAGACATGGAGCGGGAATCTAGAAGTGCCTTTTTCTTCCTCTTCACTGATGAGGGAACCCAGAGCTCGGACAATTTACTTTAGGTGGGTTGCAACCTCTCAAGAGGCAGTGGCCACGAGCTGAGGCAACTTCCCCACGGGCTGGTCTCTTCACAAAGAAGTTGCTCCACACCATTCCGGCCACCTGGTGCCAAATGGGCAGGACATAGAGAAGGGCTGCAATGTGGACAGCATGATGTCAGAGCTCAGAGGAGACCTGGAGTGGCTGTGAAGGAGCTTCCTACAGGGAAAGCAGCCTTTTTTAGTGCCTGAAATAGCCTATTTTAATATTAAGGCTTTGCATATGTATAAACAACTGTGATATTTCTCCATTTCTTGATCATAGTAATAAACCTTTTAGCAGACCTGGTTCGTGCCAGACCACTGTGTCTGGATTACCTATAAGAATGACTTCATGATATGGGAATAGGTCTGTTAGAAGCTTGTATATAGGTCCATAATCTGTATAAGAAATATACAGCTCTAACATAGCAATTAAAACTTAAATAAGCAATCCAGAACCTCCCTCAAGGGATATAAGGGAATGCCAGACGCCTTTCTCTGCTTCTCAGGTTGTCTTAAAGGATTTTTAAATAAAAATGCTAATAACGATAGTCAAGAAAGGTACCAAATGTAGAATACAAAATTGCTAGCAATAACCTGAGCTCTGAGGTAGGCAACATTGTTAATAAGGAAATGCATTGGCAGACTTAATTACGAAAAAAATCCCTTCATATTAAAAAATGCAGGTTAACCATATGAGTTACGCAGTTTAAACAGGAGCAGAGATGTTTCTGTCTTAACCCGTTCCCTAGAGATACCGGTTCCTTCTGATTCCCTTACAGTGGTCATCTTTATTCACAGTTCACATCCAGGACAGTGTCTCCAGATGACAACATTTATTCACAGTTCACATCCAGGACAGTGTGTCCAGTTGACAACACTGCCTAGAAGGTGGGCAAATGGGGCTGTGTGTCTCCATTGCTACATGCAAAAACAGTGGTGAAATTGCTGGCTGCCTAAGACACGAGATGATGCTCTGCCTTGAGGGCATGAAGAACACATATAACTTGGGTAATGCCTGTTTTCAGCCTGGCTCTGAGCCCAGGTCCTCCTGGGCTCCTGCTGAGCCAGTTCCTGTGGTCTCATGTGCACCTATATAGTGGTTAGTATTATACATGTCTTTGGGGGACAGTCACATCCATTAAAATTATCTCATGTTACATATAAGAAAGACAGCTAAGATTGAAGCATCAAATGCTCAGATGTTAGGAAATGCCAGAATTCAGACTGTCTGAACAGACAGTCTGTCTCTGGAATGTTGCAGCTGGACCAGAAGTGATTTTTGGATTTGGGGAACTGGGTCTGAGATGGTCCTGTAAGATATCAGAGGTTGAAGGCAGCTTAAAGGCCAAAGGGAATTTAAAAATTACTGAAGTGTGTACTTTAACAATGCATCACTTTCATATTCTATATTATATCTTAAATAATAGATGAACTTTCATCTAGCAAAAGCCACTGAAGGCAGAGATGCAATGAATAGATGCTATCCCTCTTCTGTATCTTAAAAAAAAAAACCCAGCGTTTTACTTTTTACAGGCCTTTATGTAACTGAAAAGTACATAACCTCTGTATTCTCTTGTTTTCTACTTGTACTTCCCTAACCTTCAGAAAGCAAACCTGAATAACTCTATCTCCTGCTGCGTCACAATCTTTTGTTTCTTCCATCTTTCTTATGCCTATGCCTTTCTGATAAGATTTTAAATTACATTGAAAAGTAATGAAGTACTTTTGAATATAATTTAAAAGGCCACTGAAGCACATGAAGAAAGTTTTGAGTTAAAACAAGAGTTTTCCTAATCATCCCCCAGAATACCTGGTAAATCCCTTGGATAGAACAGAAGAGTCCCAGTACCCAGACAGCCAAGAATTTGCAACTTGTGAGTGCAGGAATGAGTGAACAAAGGGTTTATCCTTGTCCTGAAATTTCTTCTTTCTTCCTGCTCAGCCAGCTGTGTTTTTACCTCCAGTTTGTCCAGTTTTGCTTTGAGGTTTAGAGCACCCAGGAGTGAGAAGTGCTGCCTGCTGCTCTGGGCTGGAGCTGCTGCCTCGCCAGCAGTGATGCACAGACTGTAGTAATTGCAAGCAGGTTGGGAAGAAGCTGGGAAGGCTTTAAAGGCCAGATATGTTTAACCTTCTGTGCTAATCAGGAGACTTGAGAAACTAGTTATCTTTTTCCACATGTGGTCATCAGCCACAGCACAGAGCGGAGATATGAAATAGAGTGACATTTTTTAAATGGTGATTGACATTTGGGAAGCAAAAGTAGGTCTCATTTCCAAAGGAGATACATCTGCTCCTCCTATTTAATGCATATAAATGAAGCACAAATTATCATTAAAAAAATGCAGCCTGTGCCAATTTTTATGTACCTAAAGAAGCAGGCTCAAAATAAATGGGAAAAAATTTCATGCTTTTTAACTTCCCATTTTGTTTGTTTTCATTTCAAAACATTTCTTTTGCTTGCGAGAGCTCTTTTATGTTACCTTCTAAAAGAAAATTGTAATGCTCCTCAGAGTACTTTGACAGCATGTTACCTCTGGACAATCTCTCTGCACTGGAGTGAACTCCAGGCATCAGAGAGGCTGCCCAGCATGGGGCTGATTGAACAGCTCTGAGAGCAATGGAGTGATTGCCACCACATAGTATGGGAACAGAGCAATGTAGAACAGGTCATGTAGAAATAATTCCTGACGCTAGAAACCTTATCTTCTCAAATCATAACCTGTAGCTCAAGAAAGTTACAGATCTTTTCCTGCTCCTGTGGTTTCACACCAGTGGTAAATAACAGGCATGTATCTTCCTTTCATCAAGGATTTTATTGAACTGAAACAACAGTTCAAGTACTAACTGTTGAAAGTTCAAATTGTTCCTTATTTTCCTGCTATTTTACAAGAGCAAGTAACATGTTGAGAAGGAAATGCCTCTTCATCTGTACCATCTCCCAGCTAGTGCACAAAGTCATCCTCCTCTTGAGCATTTTCTTGCATACGCTACTGTAAAAGTCCAAAGGTGTGAATGATTTCTGATACTTCAGGCTAAACTGTCCTCTAAAGTCTTAGGTTTCTCCACCCTCATTCTCTGTACACCTTTCAGACTGCTACCAGCTTCACCATCATGTCTTTAAACCTACAGTTATTTTGCCTGTGTGGCTGTGTACTGCTCACAGAACAGGAGCTTCCTGTTACTGCACTACAGAACGGGTGGAAGTCCTCTTGCTGGTCTTCAACCACTGATAGTGGCTGAGTTGTCACTCCAGGCTCCATTCAGGGGCAGTGACCTATCTTTTGCCCTTCTGTATGATGCTGTGCTCTGAAAGTGTCTGTTTCTTTCCATAACCACGAAGGGAGCCTCTTTACAGAAAAGAACAATCACTTCTCTGCCACACAGAGGAGTGCCCACCACCAAGACGTCTGAACCACTGTGCCCAAGGCAAAAACCTGTCTGCAGCCCCCAGCTCCACATTCAGTGCTGCCTTACCCTTCATTTTCACAAGTATCCCTCCCTTCTTATCTTCCTCCAGGCCTTTTTGTCTTCCCTGGCTTTTCCCCTGACAAGAGTGATGGTCTCCCACCTGCACAGCCCAAGAAGGATGCTGCAGAGGAACCCCAACCAGGCTACCCACATTAAGTCCCAGGCAGGAGAAGCAAACCACATACCCAGAGCAAACACAGCCAGGCTGCCAGCCCACCCTCTCCTGCTGTGGCTGGTCAGCTGCCTCGTGCTCTGAGAGCTAGTGAAATGTGGCTTTTCTCCTGTCTCCACCCCAGCCAGGCCTAAACAAGCAGAAGAATGGAGCTGCTTGCCGCAGCTGTAGAGTAAAGCTAGGTAAGTAGGTCCTCCTGGCTTTCCCACTATAAAGACCCAGTGCCCAGTGTAAGAAACTTTTCCTTCTCTAGAAAAAGCAGGTTAATAAGATTTGATATCACTTATTTATACAACCACTCCACTTCAAAACCCATGTGAATTTTGTTCAGATTTTTAAATGTGGATCAACAGCTCTTCAAATATCAGTGCTGATTTTTTTAGTAGGTTTGCAATCAGCTCTGGTTTGCATTATTTTATCAATATTACTGTCATGATCCCAGTCTCCTTGTTTACAGGTTTCATTGCTATGTGGGCTGTAGCAATCAAGCCTGCTTCCATCCGGACTGGGATCAGGAAGATATGTTGTTCTGCCAAGGCTGCATCCAATTCCCACTGGAATTAAGAAGAACTTTTCTGCTACTATGAGCAAGTTAGACAGTACCTCAGAAGACAGATTACTCTGATGCTGGTAAAGAGTAGCTGCCGTTACTAGAGCTTCTCTCCAGCGAGCATTTGACTAGGAACCATCCACATCCCAGTCTCATGGGATTTGACCCTACGTCTTCTCTCCCCTAGCAAGTCCCAGGTGGTTTTCTGTCCCATACATATGTGCTCCTCACTTAGCCTTACAAAAAAGATGGAAACAACAGAAATCCAGGCATCTGCCTCCTGAAAAAACATCCTCACTGTAACCATGCAGATCTAGCAAAACTCCGAAAACAATATAGCCGACTGAGAACAGAAACCGAAGCAGAATATGTTCTAAGAGTTGCCCTCACAGAGGGGGATGATATTCTACTAACTGAGCCAGAAGCCCGTGGATCATGGGGACCCTGGACATCTAGGGGGCGGATCACGACACATGCTTACATTCTTCCCCATTCCCCCCTTGAAGGACACACCACCACCTCTGGTGGTCTGCAGGCAGTTGCCCAAGTGTTGGTCAGTGTTGGTGCAAAACCCCCCTGCAATCTGGGTGAATTCTCATTACTTGTGATGCAGGCATTGCACTGGAAAGTATGACAGCTGCAGGGGTCCAGGTTTGTCGTCCCCATTCCCCTCTCATAATCTATCTTTTCTCTGCACTAAGTAATAATTCAGTCTGAATCAAGTTCTCACCTAGTCCAGACCAGTGCTGTCTCAGATGGCAGCCAGAATTGAGAAAGGCCATACCAGGCAATGGCACAAGAGCTTTTCAAAGAAAGACAGCAACATGAAAGCACATCAGGTTTCATTATAACAAAGCGTTTTAATCAGAGACTGACATTTTTGCTAAACTGCTCTTTTTTCAAGCACTTCAAAGGTTCTGCCACTAGATGTAGCAAAAGCTCTCTTAAAAGTTGTCTCATACACTTCGCAGTATATACTCCTCTTTCAAAGGAGGAGACGGACAAAAACTCAACAAGTAAGATACGGATGACCTTATATAGAGACCAAAAGTGTCCAGAGGAAATAACACTTATGGCAAGGAGCATTGTTTAGGGCACAAAAGGTGTCTCCGTTTAAAAACAGAGATGTAAATGGCGTTGGATCATCAAGCTGAATGCTCCTTGCTTGGAATATTGTCTGCACACCAAATTCTTCTCAGCCTTCTCTGAAGTAATCTCAAGTGTTTTATTAAACCTGCACATGGGAGTTAGCAAAGAAGAGTTCAACACCCACTGAGGTGTGTAGCTGAAATGCCAGGGTGATTGGGAAGTGCAGGGTGTACTACTGGCATATTTCAGTTCTTCCATGAATTGTGCTATACTCCAGAAGCATGCATCTGTAGTTCCCAAAAATGCAAGAAGTTTTTATATTTATATATTTGAATATAATAAATCACAAATAAGAGAAATCCAAATGTCAGAAAAGAATCTTGAAGATTTTTTTTCTCTGTAGAAGAGGGTTGTTTAGGCATTCTCAGTGTCAAAAATAAGATACCTGGAAAAATAAAGCATCATAAGTTAACAGTGCAATTAAGGAGGTAGCTATGTGAGGCTTTTCAACATCTGAATCCAATATTTCACCAAGCAGTTTACGATAGAGTGGAGACAATTTTTTAAAAATCAAACACCTTTGCAGTGTTACCAAAGAAAGATGCAAATAGAACAGAGCTTACCAGGAAATGATAAACAGATCTCAGAATTCAGCCAGTGGGCATTCAAACTAGAAGTTGCCTTTACCAGACAGATATGATACACTGTGGGTGGGGTTCCTCCAGTCCCATGGGGATGTGCACATCTGAGCTGATCACCCCATGCTGCTTTCACAGTCAGTAGAGCCCATGGTGTGTGAGCTACCCTGTCCCAGAGCAGATGCACACACTGACCTGACAAACCCCATGTCAAAAGTGGTCTTTTCTCCCCACTGAGCCATGGAAGGAGCCTGGGCTGAGCAGTTCAGCTGCAGATCACTCCATCCTCATTCTGAGGAGTGGCTGAGGGAACTGGGGTTGTTAAGTCTGGAGAAAAGTATGCTCAGGGAAGACCTTCTTGCTTGCTACAACTACCTGAAAGGAGGTTGTAGTGAGGTGGGTGTCAGTTTATTCTCCCAGCAAGCAACAGAACAGAGGAAATGGCCCCAAGCTGCCCTAAGGGAGGTTTAGATTAGACATTAGGAAAAATTTCTTCACCAAAAGGATTGTAAAGGGCTGGAACAGGCTGCCCAGGGAAGTGGCTGAGTGTAGATATGGCGCCTGAGACCATGGTTTAGTGGTAACTTGGCAGTGATGGGATAACTGTTGGACTTGATGATCTTAAAGGCCTCTTCCAACCAAAACAGTTCTATGATCACACAGATCTGGAGGGGTCTGGGGGATGAACCACGTCTTTTCTCTCTACTTAAAGGAAAACTGATTCAAATCAAAGCAAATAAATAAAAGCTGAAATTTTAGCTAACTGAGCTGCATTACCCAGGAACACCTGATTCACACCAGAGCCCTGGAGCTAGGACACAAAGACAGGAGAAGATGGTCTTTGCTGGCTGTGTAGGAACCCACAACATTGCCTGCACGTGATGACCTGGCTCTGCCCAGGGCTTGGCCAATTGACACTCTTCTTCTTATGCTAGGTTTTCCCAAAAGCAAACTCTATTTGAACCTTAAAAGAACTCACTCTAGTTTATGTGCTCCAGTATGGTGGGATTTTATTTGAAAGCAAAACATCTTAATTTAGTGTGACTCTGCAGTCCCTGCTCGTCCTGTACTATGCAGGTTATGGCAAGGGGATGAGCTGCTTCTCAGCTGCTTGCAAAGTGGATGGTTTTAAACACACTCTTAGAAGACAGTATGAGGATAAAGCACCACTACTAGGCATGCTATTTACTCCATGGGGAGAGGAAATCACCTGAGCAGGAGAGTGACAACATATATCTCCATCCTATCATGATTTATCAATAGCTGGTAAAAAGGATGGTAAAAAAGGACTTCTGAGTAAAAGCAAGTTGGGCATCTAGATACCATTTTTTTCTCTAACCTAAGAAATAGAGGAGTGCTATGTTTCAGGGCACCAACTGGTCTGAATCTGCAGGCTGAGGAAGAGTGGGGAAAAAAGCCATTTCTTGTCTCCTAATACAACTAAAGTAGTGCAGGTGCCTGCAGCATAGGATGTAAAAGGAGATTCAAATTCACCTCTCAAGGTCTTCCAGCAGGCAGCTAGCCCAGACTCCATGGGTCTGGCCACCAGCTATGGTAGCCAAGAAACTACCTTTGAGAAGCCTGTGTTTTTACTGTGATTTTCCCATCGTGACATACACTATAAGAGCAGATTAACCCAGGCTAGACATAATGATTAGGAAACAGATGGCCATGGTGCAGGAAAGCAGCTTCTGTAGCGATGGAACGAGGTGAATCCGGCTCGTGGGAGCACCTTGAAGAGAACAGAGGCTTCAAGATCTACGAGGGAGGTCAGGACAACTTGTGCTTAGAAAATCCTAGGGACGTATCAGCAACATTACACAGTCTTTCAAGGGGATCAGACGCACAAGTGTATAATGGGGATGTTTTTCTTTGTGTCATTTTCACTATTAGTCTGATTTCTCATCAGTTTTAAGTTGACCTCAGCATACACAGCATGATGTGCTCTCTGAGTGCCACAGCATGAACTGGAAAGAAAGTTAATGATGTGTTACAAGCTATTCAACTTATTTAATTACATAAAGCAAAAGTATTTAACAATATATAAAAGAAAGTAGAGCACTCTTAAAACATCAGAATCTACCATGGATTGTACCGCTCTTCACCTCATGTAATCCTGGAAATTAATCCAAAATTTCCTTGCAGAAAGACAACCTTTCAGAAAAGACAGACCACTAGACTCTCACACCTACATGGGGGAGGGCAGGCATTCAGCCACTAACCTGTCAAGTCTGAGTGAAGGAACAGGGCCTCAGAGGTTTGAGAAAGGCCCCTGGACTGCAGTGTCAGGGGTGCAGGCACAGGACACACTCTGGCTCTCGGGGATAAATATAGCTTTGTGATGCAGCACCACGATCCTTCCCTGGAGGCATCTGGGTCCGCCAATTGCTCATACAATGGGGTAAGAGCAAGGAGAATGGGTTGGGGTTTACAAGATGACTGAAACACTGAACATGGCTCACAGAGAAGCAGTGCTAACGTCCAGCCACACTGTTGCTTATTCTTCCCATGCCAGATTCCTAGAATTTGGGAATATTCATATTTTCCTGCTTCCTATAGGGTAAATTAGATCATGTCTTCAATAGGATATAAAACTCATTACTTTGATGGAAATCAAGAGCTGTATAAATACAAAAGCAAAACCTGCCTTTATATCTGTGTCCAAAATAATCCAGCCCATAGAAGCACACCTGGAATGCAAAGTCTGGGTTTTTTCAGGGTTTTACTTCCATTCTAATGACACATCACAGTTCTTGCCACAAAACCTACAGGACATCTTAAAAATCTATTAACCCATGCAAACAATAGAAATAAAATGGCTTTGTGTGTTATTAAAATGATGCCAAGATCTATGGCTGTTGGATCCTCATTAAGCAAGGAGTCCTTGCAGTAACATGGAACAGCATATGGGTGTTGCTAACACTCCGCCTCAGGGCTGGTTGTTTATATGAATTGCAAAAGGCTGGCGTTTTTAGCAAAGGGTTTTTATCACTCGGGCAGTTTTTACTGAAGTAACTGTCAGGGTGTCAGGCTCATACTTCCTCCTGCAGCCAGTTGGTGTGTGTTCAGGATAGCGAGACTGCGGTGGATGTTGCTGTGTGCAGATTTATTCCTGGCCCAGCTGTGTTGGAGCTAATGTCATGTTAATGCTGCTCACGACAAGTTCATCTCTGCCACGTGAAATATCAAGCAGCTTTCAGGCACTCACTCTGCGGAAGAACATGCATGGCCTTATCACTGAGTTATTGCCCTCGTTAAGGTTAATAGGCCGTAAAGGTTCTCCACCTTCCATTCTCCCCATTCATCAACAGTGATACACGGCCTATTAAAAATTGGGGGGGGGGGGGGGCCACATGACAACCCAGAATAGAGGAAGTCAGAAAGTAAAATGGCCTCTGGGACAATAAGACAACACTAGTACCATCCCCAGAGTCCAGCAGTGATGCACAACACACAAAAGTGGTGAAGCCACTGAAGACTCAGATTTAACAATGTTGTGCTTGGTTAATTGCCTTGCACGTGTCCCAGATCTGTCTCTGCCTTCTCTCTGTGCCTCCCTCAAAGCTAATTTCTTTCTCTCCCCTCTTCACCCTGTTTCCCCCCATACATCCCAGTTCTCTTTGTCTTGCTCTACCTTGTTGTATTCTCCTCTTCTTGTCTGCCCCTACTGACTTCCTCCACCACTGCCTTCTCTGCCACACCACGGACTGTGCTTGGAGCAGATTGGTGGCTGTGCCCAGACCTCACAGCTGAAACACATCAGGACTGAAGCCACTATATTGTATGTCTTGTTAGACTGGCAAACAGACACTCTCTTGCCCCAGCTAGTGACCAACTGGCTGTGCAAGGTTACCATGGATGGGGTTAAGCCAAGTCTGAAAAGCAGATTTGGAAAATGTTGGCGGTCATAAATATTTGGTAACAAATATTTTTGCAAACATACAAGTCATAATCCTTAGTGTTCATGCAAATATTTGCTCCTTCTTGAGCTAGCAAGGGGTAGTGTGCTCATGCTGGAGGTTCAGAAGAAGATTATATCCTTATGAAGTGTTTCCCTTTCAGTACTTCCCCTTGCCATGGTGAGCTTATGTGACATGTGACCTCTTTGAGACAAAGGGTGACCACCAGTGTATCTGTCAGGTGGCCATGACACAGCTTCCTCATTAGGCACTACAACCTCTAGGCAGAAGTACCTTCCTCATTGCAAAGGCTTTGCACTACTGCACACGTGGCAGCCTGGGTGAAATCACCAGGTTGTGGGCCAGCATCTTAAGGGATAACTCCCAGACCAGTCCATCAGCAACAGTGGTTGTGGAAGGACCAGAAACACCTAAAAAACATCTGTTACTGCTAGTGAGTGAGTATAGGTCTGTGGTTACATGATACTGTGTGAGGTGGGAAGACACTGGCATTGATGCTGCCCAAACAAGTTGAGGTGCCAGGAGCAAAAGCACTGTATTAGCACTGTGCTCTGATATTTCCTGCCTGAAAGAAAATATGACCAGAGGCAAGATATTTGCTTGGTCCCACTTCTCCCAAGGTATTTCCTCAGACCAATAGTCAGAGCCCAAAGGAACGTTATTCTTTGGAACACCCAATCTGTTCTGGTTGCTACCAACAATTTGTATCCTGAAGGCTTTTAAACACTACCTGTGATATCATTCATTAATATAACCCTGCTGCAGCAGTCCCTCTGCATCCAAGACACTGCCATTAATCTAGAAAACTACTACTGGAAAATATCAGCACAGTCAACCTGAGAGAAAAATGTCCACTTCTCTGGTATACAGAGGATAATGAAGTTTCTCCCCAAGGTTGGCCATCACAATAAGATTAGAAGAGCTACATTTTGTTCAGGTGAATGTCACATTAACAGCTTGATGGAAGCCCACAGAACATAGATAACTTCTTTTAAATAGAGATGAATAATCATTAATGTAAAAATGCGGAAAGAAAAAAGGTCTCTTTTTTCTTTTTTTTTTTTTAATTTTAAAGATCAATACTCTCTACCAGGGCCTTCAGACTCAAGGGGATCTTTCTGAGGATGGAAGGACAGAAAAGCACCCTTCATTCATGTGTAGGGTACACCGCTGCTATGAATCCTGCTTTGTTCTTTCTCATACCTATTTACTTTTCCTTTAAACCAAAATGGCAGTTCATTCTACAACCGTTAAGTAATGATGGCAAACCAGTGTCTAGAGACACATTGTACAATCAATCTGAAAAGTTAGTTAAGAAAAACCCACTGAGACCATCCAGACTTTCCCCTGCAGATGGAGGGTTTCATCCCCTGCAACAATGATCTATCTTACATTTGTCACTATTGACTTACTGTGCCAAGTCTGTTCTGCAGGGACGTGTGCTCCTTCAGCTTAGGGATCAAATTTTATCTGTCAGGAAACTACACAGTGAAATGCTTTATTCATAACATCTTTATTTGTCTCTAGAATAAGAAGTATGTGCTCACTGCCCTTCAGAAAACATGTTTATCAGCAGTGCCTTGTCCTGCTGCCGATGGGAAGCAGCACACAGAGCGTGAGGCCAGCCAAAACCTGCCGTGCAATCACACCATGCTGTTACACACTCATGCTGGGCTGTTCCGTTCAACCAGGGAACTGGCCTCCTACATCTTGCTCCTATTAAGCTACAGTGGTAGCAGAGAAGGGCAACAAAGCTGGTGAGGGGTCTGGAGAATATGTCATATGAGGAGCAGCTGAGGGAACTGGGATTGTTTAGCTTGGAGAAGAGGAGGCTGAGGGGAGACCTCATTGCTCTCTACAACTACCTAAAAGGAGGTTGTAGTGGGGCTGGTGCTGGTCTCTTCTCCCAAGTAACTAGTGACAGAACAAGAGGTAATGGTCTCAAGTTGTACTGAGGAGGTTTAGATTGGATATCAGGAAGAAGTTATCCACTGAAAGAGTGGTTAGCCATTGGAACAGGCTGCCCAGGGAGGAGGTGGAGTCATCATCCCTGGAGATGTTCAAAAAACGGGTAGATGTGGCACTTCAAGACATTTTCTAGGGGTCAGGGCGATGCTGGACGAATGTTGGACTTGATGATCCTAGAGGTCTTTTCCAACTTAAATGATTCTATTATTCTGTTCTCTGATTCTGTGCATCATTAGCTTAATAAAAAGAGAAGGGGCTGGACTCAGGACAAGGGATTATTTTAAGAACTTAATTCTCAAATCTGTACCCTCAAAATTCCTGTGAAGCTGCCAACTCACCTGCAAACATCTGAATTGCTTCACCTCATTGCACACACCTGGACGCTGGCCCTGGGCTGCTTGGGAATGCCGGATGGAGACCAGGAGGCATCACCAAAGGAGTCTCTTCCCACTTCTCTTGGGATAAAACCAATCTCTCCTGGAAGTGCATGTTCCTCTTCGTTTCAGGTCTAGAAATTCATTACTAGCTTTGACTTAGGCAATAGTTTTAGACTCTTTTTTTTCCTGAGTTGAGTGAGGTGACACCCCATGTAAACGTATGCTCCTCCTAGGTGAATGTTTGCATCTAGCAGCATGCTTTGCTATGGCTTTTCTGTCCTGCCTTGGTGCCCTCAGGAGCAGGTCAGGCTGAGCAACTTTAATGCCTGTCACATGCCTGAGCCCTGCAGGGAGCGGTACCTGCTGTGCTTGCTCCCATAGGTGCTAAGCTCTCCATAAAACATGACTGCTGGAGATTTCTCCAGTGGTGTATTTCAGGATTGGGAATTCCACCAATTTCAAAACATGATGACCATGCACTTCCTCGGATTCATTTCGTTTACACTTAGCTGTGTGCAACATATGGCTCTACATTTGAGATAGGCACACCAAGCTCTCTACATACAGAGAAATGAAGAGAAATGGTGAAATTTGCATTTGATTAATTTTCACCCAAGATAGACATCTGAAGGTGATCGAGTCTCTATTTCTCCCCACTAAGCCTAAAGCTTCACTGAGGATATCTGCATTTTTCAGTGTATAAACCATAAAACACAGGTATATGTAACGTGTGGGTTATAATGAAGAAACTCACAACAATTTTATTTCATTAATAATTCTTGATAAAATACAGGAAAGCGGGAGTTGTGTCAAATCATAACCTTAAATTCTAGACCTTTGGCTGATTTTACTTTAAAATGCATTTCTTAGTATATTCATGGAAATATAATGGCACAGCAAGTGATCAGTAGCATCTGTGACTAATTGCAAACAATCGCAACATGAAATTATATTTTCAAGTCTTTAATTAGCTGGAGAATGAGTCCCTTGATTATTTCTGGTATGCTGCTGTACTGCCTGACCTAGCAGACAGAAGACACTGTTTTCTTTCAAGGTCGTTGTAACATATATTCCTCAAGTGATTCTGCATGCTGCAAAGCAATCTAGGTGGTTTTCAGCCTATTACAAGTTAAGACTGGCTTAAGAAAACTCACTCCCCTGCCCAAGGAAAGTGGAACATCATACGCAATAGAATAACACAAGTTTATATGCATTGCAGATTTGGCTGCAGAGCTTTTATTGGACTGTTACCTTTTTCCCTCTTGCTGTAATTCCTGTATCTACCCTCTATGAGCAAGGCATTAGTCACAATTACTGAACGTTACAGATAGGATAATAGTGGGGTGCCGTAGCTGGGAAATATTTTATTGTGTATCTTGTCCCAGCTGGTAGAAGCAGTGGCTGCAGCTACAGAATTGCTTAAGAAGCAAAATGAACCTGTGGCTTCAGCTTAAGGTAGGGGCTGGCCTGCTGATGGCTGTGTCTGTCTGACTTCTCTGGGTTATACCACTGCAGAAGAGTTAGCCTTGGGGTCATCCTGCAACATAGCAGATCTTCGGACCTGTACTGAAGATGGCTGAGAAAAAGTGGGCAAAGTTGGATTATTTCAGTGTCTATCCTGAGAGAACAAATCTGTCATTGTGTCTGGCAGTTAGTGTTACCATAGCCCTAGTCATCTTGGGAAGTTTACCTGATGGTGGCGAGCAGCAGCAGAGAGCACATCTGCACAAGGGGAAATCCCTCAGGAGACTCAGGCTGGTCTCTGGAGAGATGCAGAACAGGCTTTCGTCTCAACTCCGGGTGGAGCTGTGTCATCTCAAAACCAGCTCAGCAGCATCCTTCACTAAGACTTACTTCCTAAACTAGGAAAGAGAGTGCTGGACATCGCTGGACATCAGTGTGCTATTTCTAAGATGGGAGATTAGAAATGTTTCCAGTCTGCCAGGTCTTGGCAATCCCTCCATTATCACCTGGCCCCTGCCTGGACAAGCTAATCCACCCATCCACCATGGTTTCCATGAGAAGGGGCACAGAGGCAGGGCAGAGCTGTGCAGCACTTTTTCTCCCTAGAAACAGTCAGAGATTTTGAGGTGTAGGAGGGCATTCCCCATGGCCCAGCTGGGCTTCTCTCCTGGTGTCCTGCAGACATCTCATCCCACAGATCCCTCGAATGTTGCTGTGAAGTGTAATGAAACTGACATCAGCTGAGAAGGAGAATCCATCCACATCTTAGAGCAGAACAGGTCAAGTCCTGCAGACAGGAGCTCACCAGCACTTTGCAGAGCCAGAGACTCTGCAGTGCCACACCAGAGGAAGCCTCTTTGCCTCTTGCTCTGCAAAAGCAATGTCAAAAAACGATGCTGAGGGCACGTGCCATCTTCTGCAGCCAAATGAATTACCACCTGGGCAAAGGACAAGCACAGAGATCCTGAATTCAAAGAGAAAAGCCTGATAAGACAGTTCAAGACTACATCTCTCCTCAGCTGACCAAAACATGGCATGATTGCTTGTTTGTCTGGTATTTTTCCACTTTTTTTTTCATTTAAACTATTCTACTTTACAGGATACGTGGCCTTGGTCCATTATACCATGTGGCCGCTGCTAAATGTATTAGGAGGCTCATTGTGTTCTCTCATACCTCCAGCAAGGATAAATATATTCCACTCAGCCACTGACATGTGTGGACAGTAGATGTTCCAGAGCAACAAGGTACAAGCTATTTTCAGATTATAAATCAGATGTCCATAATCTACTACTAAAAACCCAGATGTTATTAATTTACTATTATTAGATGCTATTAGTCCACACAGTAAGACATTTTCATTATCAAGCACTATTAGTAGGTAAGGGCTTGTATTAATTTTCTGCATTATCATTGTGATCTGTGCAGGCTTTTCTGGCATATTGAACTTTTCAGCTCTTTCCCACACAGCAGAACCCAAAAAGCCTGTTTGAAAATCCTGGCTCTTCCTCAGGGCATCTATCACTCATACTATCTTACCATGTTTTCAGCCTCAGTCCTCCCCACCTTGCATCCCTGTGGTGTGTCAAGCTTCTCCTCTTGCTCCAAGCCGCAAATCACATTACTGTTGGCACCTTTCCCCATACCTCCCTTCACCTCCCTTCTCCTGGGCTGCTCAGACATGCTGGGATGGCTCTGGCTGACCATTGCCTGGCAGCAGGGAGAATATCAGTGTGCACATCATGATAACTTTTGAATCTTTTGGATAATGACAGCTTGGTTTGATTACAGGTGAAGTCACCCAGGTTTCCTCAGACGTGACACCTGAAGATCCCAGGGAGGTGAAATCTCTGTTGCAGAACACCTGGATGCATCACAGATAAGCTCTGTGGCACACACATTGCCTGGCCTGCACAGGCAGCTCACTCACGCATCAGATGTGGCAAGTCTTGGAATGCTGGACTTCCATGCAAAGGTTAATAGCTCAAAACACATGCAGAAGGACTGAAAGGTGCAAGCTGTGCCTGACACTATCCTAAACCTGGAGGACACACACATTCAGGGCAAGTCTAACACTGCTTCACTGATTAGTGCAGGAGCCCTCCCATGGGAATCCAGGGACGGTTTATCTACCGACCACAAAGTCCACCACACCCTTCATTGCCCAAGGATCAGCAGGTGTAACAGAACTGTGAAAGAGCATCAAATCTGCTCCTGCTATACCAGCTCAGTAATAGGACAGAATAATTATCTGCTTATATTTCAAGGCTAAAGGAAAACAGCTGAAACATGGGTTTAGATTCAAAACCAAAGATTTCAGGAGTTTAATGCTTAAGAAAAACCACAACCAAATGCAAACAAACAAACAAAACCAACAGTAATTTCTTTAGAGATTTTCAGGAGAAGCCAGTAACCTGCCTTAGGCAGTACACAGTATCTCGTGTTTCAGAAGCAGGCTGGGGCCAGTGCTCCACAGCTCTGTATTTCACACCACTGGTGGCCCCAGGGATGCACAAGTATGTAATACTGCTGAATCAGAGCTGCTTTTGGTACCCCAGCAAGGGGTTCCAGAGCGTCTGAGCCACATCCAACCATTTTGCAACCACCTTCTCTGATAAGCCACATTCAGCGCAGCATCTGGTGTAGCCTTGTGTTTATTTTATGGATGCTATTCCTGGCAATTACTTCCCCTTTCCATGCGCCTTTGCAGAAAACTCTCTGCTCCTGCTGGGACATCCCCCAGCGTCCTGGGGGAAACCAGGATGCTTCTAATGAGCTTGATGCATAATTTCCTATCAGATTTATGCTGGAAGTAAAAGCAGCGGATCAGTCAGCATTTTAAACTGAGGAGATGGAGACTCTGATCCCGTGATATGGAGTCAAACTTGGAGCACGCATCAGCACTTAAAGCCGGAAGGTCTCAGTGAAATCTAGCTCCAGAGAGCAAAGATTTTAATCACAGAATCAGCTTCTTGTCTTTTTTTTAATCCAACAATGCTTTTTAATTTCCCAGGTGACCTTGGGCAAGAGGTGTGTTAGCATTACTGTTAAAACAGAAACGACTGCTGTCCTTGCTGCCCGTTTTACCCTGTGAGCCCGTGGGCACGGAGAGATGCCACAGCACCTTCAACAGGGACAATCCTCATCTCAGATTGCTCCTTCAAGCTTTCTTGTAGCATAGTTATCACAGAATCAGTATTTACCATCTAAATCCACAGGTAGTGCATTTTATGTGCATTAGTGTCACTGCAAGGCAGTGATTTATTATCTCAGCGAGAAGTTGCTTTCTCTGCAGAGGGAAGCTCATTTAACCCTCATCCAAGCCCTGTCAGACACGTCTGGTGGAGACAGGGAGGAGAGCAGTGTTCTGCAGCATCAGGGCTGCTGCAGCATTATGGTGCCTGGGCACACTATCCCCTAGCAAGTCCAAGGCATCCTGAGAGCTCAGCCTCTCAGCATGTGAGCTGAACCTAAGCTACATACAGAGGAGCTTTGAAATGCTGCCTGGTTTTAGAAGGATCATTTTAATAGAGGGGTCTCACTGCACTTGTGTATGGCACATGTTGTGGGACACTCTTGGTATGTCTTCAGCGCATGGCACGTCCATCCTGCCACTGAGGCACCACTGTTTGTGTCATGGGTCTGATGGCACCTGATCTAAGGAAAATCAAGTGAAATACTCCTCATTGTGCTTCCCTGTGAGGGTTCACTCTTCAGAGAACATAAAGGGCAAGGCAAGAGCTGGGACAGTGTCCTCATTCTCCCAGTAAAGCCCTATGGTCTTGCTGAGGAGGCAGTAGAAACATTTGAGTTTATTATTTTCTGTGTAATTGTCATTTATATTTTAAATTATTGATATTTGGTTGCTTTTTCTTTGGAGGAGTGTTGGTCTTTTCTGAGAGGGAGCAAGAAGAGCAGGCTGCATTTGGATACAAATTGGAGGTACGAATTTTGAAAGTCTCCCAGGTGCTAGATTCCCCTGTCTCAAACTCTCATTTCCTCTTTGCACATACAGGGCAGAGAATTACTTCTAGGGGTGTGGCATCTCATTTATTTTCCTGGCAAACACAGGAAGGAGCCACATTTTTTAATGTCAGGAGGATGAAAATCTTCTTAGTCTTCCCTTGAAAGGAGCTAGGACAAAAGGTGAATCAGAGGCCTACTGAGAAATGCTCTCCATGTGTTTTATCAAATTTAATTACTCATTCCTATAAGCCAACAGTGAAATAATTACTTTTTTTTTTTTTTTCCACCAAGCAAATTCTAAAGATACCAGAAGACAAGCCTGAAAATATCTGCAACCTAGAATACAAAATAGGGACAATTGGCAGCTCTGCATATAGCTAGCTGGCAACCCATTCAAGATGTTTGCCTTCTAATAATAGAAAGCTGGAAGAGGCATATGGAGAAATTGGGCTCAAAGACTTTTATTTCCTATGTATAAATACACTGAAGTCATAGATGTCTCTGCAGCCTCAATCTGCCAAGACCAAAAGCAAGGAACAGACCCACAAGGAAAGACACCAAGAAATGTGGAATAGCAAGCTCTCCATATTGAAGGGTTTGTTCCCTTTCCAACAGATGGGTATGTATAAAGCCAAGTTTTCTTTACATTGTCTTTCTCTATTAAATCAGGATGTTGGTGCCTGTACTACTAAGGGAAGATATGTCTTGCCAGAAATGTGTGTCTGATCACATCGCAGAGACCTGAGAACACCTTCAGCTCTACCAGAAACCTCTCTAAGAGGCCTGAAGCATGGTGAAAACCACTATTGGGTAGGTAAAGTCTGTTTTTCACATGTGCCTGGTGACACTCAGATCGGATCCTTGCCCTGTTAACAGAAAATTTGAGTGCTAAAGGATGAAAATGTCATTTTCTTGCATATCCCATAAAGAGAAATAGTTAAAATGTGTGACATTTAGCGTCTCCAGCACTTCAAGCAGCACTTTTACACACCAGACCAGCTGGTAACCTGTAAGTCTTATGAGATAATGCCTGTGATTGATACTCGTAAAATCTGCAATGGGAGCCTGTAAGTCCCAGGGGAGCAATAGACTGTCTACAGCTTTTACAAGTTCTGCTGTAGCAGGAGGCTGAGATTGCAATTGCCAGGAGAGAAATATTTATGGGTCATGAACCTTCAGGCTGTGCCAGGAGAGCCTTCAGCTATTGTCAGGAGCATATATAAACTCTGTTTTTATGTTACTCAGTTGTGCACCCATGGGCAAATTGAATTCATGCCAGCACTGCCAATATCTTCTGAACGGGTTGTAATTTCTTTTTTTGTCATTTCTTCATGATGCATCGAGTAGAGTATGGCAGATTTATTTTTAAAGTCGTATGGGAGGCAAAAAGGGTTTGCTCACTTTTGCTAGGGAAATTAAAGCCTTGTACAATCTGAAAAGCTCCACGAACAAGTGAAAAAGAAGGGACCAGGAAAGTGAAAGGTGGTCAGGCTAAGTAAGGAGCTATTTTTTACCAAACTAATCTCTTTTTTTAAATGTCTTTTGAATTTGTACTTGCAGGATAAAGGAGGAGGCTCTCTTTTTTTGAGTATTTACCTTTGCACCCTTTCCATTGCTAGGAAGCAAAGAAGCCACCCAGTGTCCATCAGTTCACTATTTTGTGGTTCTCTGCAGTAAACAAAAAAACCTAGTTGATATTCCAAATAATTTCAAGGAAACAAATTAAATAATAAAAAGTACTTTCTAAAAGAAGACAGGAAAACAGACTTCATACATAAGGTTTTAAAAATATCTTGCTCCCTCCTGCAAATCTTTCAGTAGCTTATGAAGCCTTTTGAGATGATTTGTATTATATTGCAATAAAAATGGAAGCTATTATGACAGCAGGTGTCATTTGGTGCAAAGGAACATATATAATCAGCCATGAAACACCTTCCTGCTGAAAGAAGTCAGTGCTCAATTAAAGGGCAAGGCTAAAGTCATCGCTGAGTATATTTTTAAGGCAGCAACCACCATCACAAGTAATGGCACAATTCAAATCAATTTCCAGAACACCTTGAACAGACCCCTTTCAAATTCCAAGAATATATTTATTAATAACTGAATCATGGTACAGCAGTAATGTAGCTGTGGGAAAATCTTGGCCATTTTTTCCAGCAATATCTGCTTCTCTAATAAAAGATATTACCTCTTGCTCTAAACTTCTGCCTTTCCAAAACCACTCCTAGGACCTATATGTACTATTTTTAACTAAGAAGCGTCAAACATCGTGCAAACCTCCTCCAGGTTTTTTGCTGATTTTTCTCAGGCACCATAATTCGGCATCCATTCTCCCTGCTAAAGTATCAGGATAAAAATCAGGTCTGCCTTGTCCAGACCCCCATCCTGACAGGTATAAAACATTGTTTTCATGCCAGCAGCAACCTCTGCAGATCATTCTTTACCCCAGCCCCTGGGTCTTCTGCAAAGCCATCTGTTAGCTCTGCAAAAAAGATGGGGATCCTGATGCTGCTGTGGGTGTGGCTGAAGCCTGAATGCCTTTAAGTGCCAGTGTCATAATGTCCCTATGCTACAGCTGCTCCAACTGACAGCAAAAATTTACTCCAAAAAGCGGTGTAACCTCATAGGGAAGGTGCTATCATCAAGCAGCTACCAAGGAGGCACCAGTTGAAGCTAATCCCCTTGTTATGCATATGCACAAGCATCCCTGATGCCCCTTTGGTCCACGGGTGGGCTGTGGGCTGTACAGCAGCGTCAGCACAGTGAGATGAGGAGAGGAATGAGGGGCTACTGGCACTTTTCCATTGCTTGTCACACAGGGAACACACATGCTGCTGACAAGGAGCTCCCCTGCATGGTCCATGGGGAGGCAGGTCGTGGGAGAGGTGATGGAGAGATGGCAATAATGTGAAATCTGGGTCTCCCAAAACAGTTAAATACACGTTTTTCTATGCCTTTGGGTGATTCCGATACAGCATGTTTTCAGTTCTACCTAATTAGCCACGGGAATTAGTGTTATGAAATATGAAACACAAATTATTATTATGTATTTTAAAGACGGTTTATACTAAATAGCACAAGCCCCCTTTTCTTGTCCTAAGAAGTGTTTTAGGACCCATTGCCTTCTCCTGCCACTTGCCTTGTCCCTCAGCAACTGGACTTTCCCAATGTGCTCCCTTTCCTTGCCTACAGCAGCTTAGGCAAGAGATGCCTTTGCTGCTGCCCTCCCTTTCCAGGAGCTGCTTTTTGTAATGCCCATTGCAGGTCTCTCTTATCAGACCTCTTGTCTGACCAAGAGATCATAGAATTATAGAATCATTCAGGTTGGAAAAGACCTCTAGGATCATCTAGTCCAGCCTTCTTAAAACATCTCCCTAACCCCTAGATCATGTCTCGAAGAGCCACGTCTACCTGTTCTTTAAACACCTCCAGGGATGATGACTCCACGTCCTCCCTGGGCAGCTTGTTCCAATGGCTAATCAC
>JAVSBS010003994.1:39526-51034 GCA_033124195.1 Coracias cyanogaster | reverse complement strand
TGCTCCTGTGCCTTTAAGACTTCCTTCTTGAACAAGGTCCAGCCTTCCTGGGCCCCTTTGTCTTTTAGGACCATCTCCCAAGGAACTTCCTTGACCAGAGTCCTCAAGAGGCCAAAGTCCACCTTTTGGAAGCGGGTAGACTTGCAAGTGTCAGTGCTGGATCTTATTCCCACCAAATCCCCTTACAAAATCCCTTACACCTCCTCCAAGGATAACAGGGTTGATTTAACCATTTTAGAAAACCCTCTCTTTGTAGCCAGAATCTCACAAGAAAGTATGAGAGTGAAGATGGTTTTAACCCAGCCTGTTCAGTGCCTTACCTTGATGCAAAGCCTGTGTTTCCTTGGTCTCCCCTCTGTGCTGCACAAAAGAGTGTTGCTGCCTTCCCAAGGAGACCCACCAGAATCTGTAACGCTGCCCAAAAGATGCTCAACTTTCTGAGCAGGCAGCTTTGCCACTAAACCATCCATCGTGCAGCAACATGGGATGTCAGCAAGGGGTCAACACAGCACGAACCATGGGGACAGCATCCAGACAGTCTCACATGATGTGAGAAACTGGTAATCTTGAAAAGCACACACATTAGCAACCCACCCCTCTCCCCAGCCAAATTACTTTTAAATATACAGGTATAGGTAGTGTTGTGTAAGTGCATAATTTTTTTGTGGCAAGAAAATAAAGTGTTTTCAAATTCTGCACCCTCTGCTGTGGAAATAATTTATTTTTCCTTTCCTCTTTTGCCCAAGCAAGTCAGGTCTCCTGTGCTTCAGACGTGCCACTCACACATAATTTAAGATGCAAGTTTCCAAACTAGGGACACAAAAATGCTCATTCCATCCACAACATCAACCTGCTGTGCAGAAAATCACATGCAAAAAATTCACTTCGTATCTGTTAAGTGCACGGCCAACACCCAAACTGCAAAAATAATCCAATTTTCCTTTGTTCCAGGCTCCCCCACCTAATGTGCATCAGGTAAATGCATCAGAAACAACCAGAAAAGATAAGGAAGGGCCCCAGGACTGAGGGTGTGCCAAGAAGCCCTTTGCAGAGTGGCCCCAGCCTGGGATGGAGGTAGCAGGGAGCAGAGGGATGGAGACGTCAGAGGGATCTGCAGCCCTGGGAGGAGGTGGCTTTGGTTGCATGCCTTGGCAGGTTATCCTAAGCCATTGATCACATGGAAGTCTGTGTAAAGTGACCCCCAAAAGACTTATTATTAGAACAGATGCTCGATTAATATTGGCAGGAGAAGCTGAAAAGCTCAGCCTCTGCAGTATTCCCTGAGGAGGCAAAAATCCATAGTACACGTGAAATCCCCACAACTTTAAAAAGAAACCCCATAAATATTCCCAAATTAGATCCTTGGTGTGAAGTTGAAGGGCAGGTGCTTCTCAGACAGTGCTGGTGAACACCCCAATCTTTGATGACAGCAATTAGTGCTGGGAGGTTTCATGCTTCAGCTTACTGCCAAACGTTGCAGGGTAGATGCTGACTGAACATGGTCACTGGTTTCTCCAGCGACTGGTAGAAGTAATGCCAAAAAAAAAGGGTTTCCTAGGGTCACATGCAAGTGAAAAGTCAGGACTAGAAACTGCCTTAATGCAAAAGCCCATATTTATCAATTATTTTAATTGCATCATCTATTTAGGTACCTCTTGGCACTTGCTGTAAAGTGTATTTTCTCCAGTAATGTGACAGAGAATATTGAAAAGCACAGGTGTCATCAATCCATTCTGCTCCTTTTCCCCCAACTAGGCTTTATTAGGGCTATTGCTCAACAGTATAGTAAATAAATGTAATGAATCTGTTTAACTTGACAGATAATGCATAGATTAAAAAGGCGCCACCCTCTTCAAACACACATCTGTCTTTTTTCCAGACTGTGGAATAATTTAGGTTGGATGGGGCTTGTGGAGATCATCTGGTCACCTCCTGCTCAAGCCTGAACTCAAACATTTCAGCAGTTTCCTGACTTTTCATCCTGAGAGGAGGGAGACCCCTCTTGTACTTACACTCACAAGCCCTACTGGGGTAAGATTTAAGACATTAAAGCATTTTCTCTGCTGTCTAACTTAGGCAAAGCCCATGGTTTCTAGTGCTCAGGCATTCCCAGAAAATGTAAAAGGAGGCAAGGGCTGGTTCATCACACGGATCATTTTCCTAAGCTATCCAGAAATGGG
Source organism: Coracias cyanogaster (assembly GCA_033124195.1). Taxonomy (NCBI): domain Eukaryota; kingdom Metazoa; phylum Chordata; class Aves; order Coraciiformes; family Coraciidae; genus Coracias; species Coracias cyanogaster. The sequence goes on along the minus strand of JAVSBS010003994.1, from coordinate 48,854 downwards.
GAAGGAATTTCCCAATGATTTTTGGTGTAGTATCTACAAAAGCAATTGGTGAAGGATAAGAAAATGAAAGATGCAAATTGATGTAGATAAGCAGAAAGTAATGCACACGAGAAAAAATAACACTTCTGTTGCAGACAGAGTGATAAACTCTGAATGAGCTGTTCAGGAAGAGATCTTGGAGTGAAATTGTTTTGTGAAAACGTCAGTGCTCAGGAGAGGACAAACGGGAGGTTTGGAACTGGGAAAAGCACAGCAAGGGACATCATGCTGGCTGCCAGCGTTCCATGCATGGTACAGCTCTCTTCATTTCAGAAATGAAGGAGAACTGAGAAAGACACAAAAGGAGGGGACAGGGATGGCCAAAGGCTTCTGTGCAAAGAGCAGCTGAGCAGACTAGGACCCTTCAGTCTGAGAAGACATTGTTGAGAAATCAGGTTAGTGAGCTCCTCAAAGTCATGAAAGATGTGGAGACTTCAGTAGGAAATGATGCTCACTGCCTCACTGATATAGGAACTACAAAACATCTAGTAAATTTACCAGATGACAGATGCAAAATAGTGGGGAGGTGTGTTTTCATGGAATGCATGATAAGCCGTGGAGCTCCTTGCTACAGGACACTGCAGGTGGTGAGATTTTGCATAGCTTCAAGGAAGACCAGACAAAGCCAAGGAGATATTTTTCATGGAATAATGAATATAAAGGCACTGCTACTGGCTCAAGAAGTGACCAAGTGTGAAGTGACCTGGCTGAACATTTATAAAGGCAGAATTTCTTTCTGTCTAAAAATACAATCAATTTTCTTTAAATGGATCTTTCTGAGGCACAGAGACAGAAAATAAGCCAAGCAGCTCAGTCTGGAGGGAGGAAGCCTCTGGGGAAGGATGAAATTCCTCCACATGCAGGAACCTGTTTAACTTCCCTGCTGCCAAGGTATGTGTGATGGGGGACAGCCCTTGGTATTACAACTCTTCATCTTTTTTGGTCTACAGTGATTTATTTTCTACACTGCTTACTACGTCCTCCGTGACCAAGAACACATCTGCCCACTTGATGACTCAAAGCCTGATTCAGAGAAAAGGAAAATTTCTTTTATTGAATGGCCTGCTATGGCTTTGATTGAGAAATGTAATACCCCAAGATGAGTTATTGACCCAATTGCCACCCATGAAATGTGTGTTATTTGTGACAGACTGAGAGTGCATTTGAGTGTGTAGAGCGCATTTGCACAGCTTTCACAATGCCCAGAGCCTGATGTTTGCAGGTCCTCCACCTTGCATTCACATGTGGTACAGACTGCCCCTGACTCCTGGCTCCCTGCAGCCTGCAAAACACCAGAAAAGCTCAGTTTAACACAGTTTTAATTTACATCTCTATGGTTTCAGTTTTTTAATGATGTAATTTACAAATTTGAGAGCACTGGTACTGTGAATGTGAAGCAAACCTTCAAGACAGCCCACACAGTTCGTGGCATAGCTGCCATAACACCGTGCCAATCACTCCAGCTCTGAGCACAGAAAGCAGCAGTAGCACTATTAGATTTCAAATAAAGATCACTCATGGGCAAAATGGGTAATTTCTCTGCATGGAGCTGTCTATTTCAGGCACCTGAAAGAGAAAATGGAAATAAATATCTTTCATTATGTTTAACTCATCTGATTTTTAAAAGAATAAATCTGCTTTGCAATGGCCCATGGCTTTATAGCTCTCCCCTCTGGAGGTCTGGGTATTTCAGTTGCCTGAGGCTGAGAAGGAAGGGTGTGCTATTTGCTTTCCAGTCCTCAGTTTCATTTCTAAAGGATGAAATGCAATTAAAAATGTCTCTGTGTGAATACAGGTCCATAGCTGTGAAAACCCCCGTGTCCGGCTGCATATGACAAGTATTACCAGAATTTTTCTTCCTTTACTGCCCATCAAAAGAAAGGCTGTGCATGGAGAGAGAGGTTCACAGTCTGCTTCCTTTCTGTACTCCTCACTATACCAGTGGACAGACTAGTGAGCATCAACAGAACAGCACCAGGTAGAGCTCTACAAGCTGTGGTTTAGAATATTTAATCCCTTGGCATTTAGCTCTGAATTACAGCTTCATCACTGCTGTGCAAGGTGAGCGAGAAGACTAGGCATGCCGCTGTATTTGGCATGCTGCCTTTCCATTAGTACTTAGGAGTGCCAAGACCCCCTCATCACCTTCCCACTATGGACGTATGAGGCTGTGCAAGCTCATGGCACCTAGGGGAAAAGCCCAGCTTCTCCAGGCTTCTCCATTTCCTTCAAAGCACCATCAGCCATCAGGCTGCAAGTGGTGGCTGCAGTTTTGCCCCATCATGAGGATATTCAGGCATGTTCAAGACCTCTGTAAGCCTCACTGAAGGCTGTAAGCAGTATGCACCTGTGTGTGGAAACTCCACAGGCACAAATGGGCTTTAGGGATCTCCCTGAACTGCATCCACAGGCCAAGATGCAATTGCTTTTTGTACAGATGATAGGGAAAATCCACCCTCTTCCCTTTGGCCTGGGCCTCTCCTGATTGGTCTTCTGCTTAAAAGTCAGAGACCCGAGCTACTGTTACCTGTAGGCAGGGGTAGAGAGGCACATCCCTCCTGAATTTCTCCTAACTCCTGCTGCATATTACCTGGGCTACCAGCTACCATCTTCGTCTGATTTATCTGCAGGAGTCAGGACTTGCTGAACTCATAAAACCTTCAAAGGGAAAGAAAATAACCCACAAACCAGGCTGCTCTACTCACCAGCTAAAATCCTTTTTCTGCCCCACCACAACTATAGGAGCTAAGTCCAGCACCAATGAGGACAGACTATCTTGCCTCACCCTAGCAAGTTCTGTAAAAGTCCTCGGCCGAGCTGAGCTGATGTCTTTTCTGGGAAGACTGGATTTCCCCCTAAGAATCATAGAAGACTCTGGGTTGGAAGAGACCTTAAAGATCACCTAGTTCCAACACCCCTGCCATGGGAGGGACACCTCCCTGTAGACCAGGCTGCCAGCCTCGCCTTGAACACCTCGAGAGATGAAGCACCCACAACCTCACTGGGCAACCTGTTCCTGGCATAATGTTAGGTGTTGGGGATTTCTCTGAAAGGCTTTGGTGTACTAGATATAGTGCATTTGTAATGGCGTGCCATGAGAATTGTGTCTGATATATCTCATTATATCTCAAATACATCTCTGATATATCTCAAATATATGGTTATGCAATGTATTTTGCAAAGATGTAATTAATTGCACCTTCCAAGGCAGAGAACCTAAGCAGCTACTTTAAACTCTAATTTATAGTAAAGCAAGTAAAGTTAATTGCCCGTCTATAACAAATGAAAAAGAAATATGTACTTTGGATGATGGCCACAGGTCTCCAATCAATATAAATTTAATGTACTTCTATGAATCTTAGATTAAAATTGTATCTGAGTACTTTATTCGGTACTCTAGGAATTCCTTGACAACACATTGCTAGGAAATTAGGTCACTCACAAATGCCAAGTGAAGGTGTTGGAAGGCCAAGTTCAATGGAATCAAAAGGATGCACATCACCAACCCATGGAAAAGAGATGACTTACTTCTTGGGTTTATAAAGAATAAGGTAATAAGGAAAATAAACATCATATATGTTATATGTTTATTTAGTAATAATTAATATTATAACCTGTATAACCCAGCTATGTGCAGAAAAAATACATATTGGTTTTTAATCCTCTACCATTTCTCAAGGCTCTCAGACTTTTTGCAGGAATAAGAAAAACAAAAAACAATTGGGTTTGAACTGGAAGATCAGGCCAAATTTAAGTGTCTTACAAACCTTTTGGGAGACATGGTGGTGAATCTCTTGTCACTTTCAATCACATAAAACTGTTACCTCTGATTTTGGGTGGTTGCAGGAGAACAGCCAAATGCTCAAGAGCTGAACTTGTCAAAACCTTTTTTGGCTTGGCAGTCTCATGAGTTTTGGCTTCTGCCAAGATTTTTACTGCCCCTTGGGTTTATCTGAACTGAAAATATTCTTAGAAAAGGAGATGGCCTGATATCTCTGCAATCATGGGCTAAACTGAATCCAGAACATTCAGAGGGAGACTGAACTGAGTTAAGAGAGAAGATTTTGATCAAAATGCATTTAAGTGAAATATTTATCACTTTGAGAAAAAAATATAATTGTATTATAATACAGATTTGCTGTTTGGGAAACTATACATGCTCAGGCAGTATGAGACTGTATCATAAAACTTTGGTACATAAAACAGTGGTACAGCATACATAGCAGCCCATGGGGCGGTGACCTGGGCTTGCCCAATGTTTTTTGGGGAAACTTGGCTTCTCTATGCCCTTTGGGCACTCAAGCTGTGAACGTCTGCCTGGCACTACTTATTAATTCTGACCTTAAATGAGCACACACAAAATAGAGCAGCCAAAGGCCAGGAAACATTCTGGGACTTGAAACCTGCTTTCTGTTCCTGGGGAATTGTTTTGCCTGCACTTCGTTTCAGTGCCTCCTGTGTGTAAAATAAACATTGGTTCTTCAACCAGCTAGAGAGCAAGCCCCAGATATATGCTTATATATATGTAGATATATGTCCTAATAGGACATGGCACATCCATGAAGATGGCCACCTCCTCTTACCACTGGGATGAGGCATGTACACAATCCTGTAAGCTCTTTTAAGAATTCAGAGCACTGAAGGTCATGATAATACCTAATGGAGTCTCAAAGATAGAAGAACACACTCAACATCACGCAAGCTGCTTGCACAAAATGATTGCTTCTCATAAAGTGATTTCGTAAAGGTGAGTTTAATTATAACAGAGGGAAGAATTTGTTCCTGATTCTGAATTATGTTTCCCCAGTTCAGCCTTTTGAAATTGCATGGGTGAAACCAGAAGGGGAAAGACTATCCAGCTGAAACCAAATATCTCCATTACCCAATGAACAATCTCTGATTATAGCACTGGTGTCCATAATAAATTAGAATCCATGGAGCTAGTCCATTGCAATATTTCTAATTTTATCATCTGGCAATTAATCTACATTTAGTGACACAGTGCTTACTGTAAAAAGGAACTACTGTCTGCTCTCAAGCCTTGTTAGAGAAGAACCTGAAAAACAGATGAAATAGGTGCATTATGTGTGTATTTTTTAGCAGTTGAGAACACTGCAAGGAAGAACAGCTGAGTGACATGGGTAAGTCTTTCCAGTCACCTGAAATGTCTGGTTTAATATTAATTTATTTGAAAATATTTGTGTACATCGATGACAGTCTTATTCTCAGGAAGGGTTTTGCGTGTCATGAATTGTTACTTATGTTCTGTTTTGCACAGTACCTATCCAAGGGTCCTAGCTCCATTTATGGGTTTCTGAAGAAGAAATGTTATGTCAATAGAAATAACAATAATCACTCTTATTGGCAGAACGAAGGGATGGCACTGAAAGCTTGAAAAGTAGTGCAGCAAAAACCCATTCATCCACCACAATAGGCTCGCAGAGACAAGATTGTCCCTAGAAAATTGTTTCATCATCCCTTCGGAGAAAGTGGGTATAAGTCCATTCACCTCATTTGGCACTACCCCCACTACAGAAGGGTGAACCTGATTGTTTGGCCTGCACAGCCATCCTTTGGATTTCATCTGAGTGGAATTGGGCTGGGAAGATGTGTGCCTCCACATGTACAAGTGACAGCGCTCTCAATCTTCCTGACTCATTCGTCATTGTTCCCTGATGAGCTGTGATGTGCTGCATCCCTGACAACACCTCCTTCACATCTCACTGAGCCACAGGAGTGGCAGCAGGACTTACTGAAAGTCCAGAGAACTGAGGTATACTGAAGTTGTCACAGCAGATCTCAAACCTTGCATTTCCTTTGCCTCTCCCTGTGCCTACACCAGCAATTTCTGCTATCTCAAAGCATAAAAGATTTTATTACGATCATTGCTTACTCCAGTAGCCCCTCTATACACAGCACACCACCTAACTGATCAAAGATCTAAAGATTCAGTTGCAAAAGCAGCAGTGCTTTTGGCTGACATAAACCTCTTCTGTAATGCCCAAGGTTTTCTCACTTCTTAAAGTGGCTGCAGAACAGACTTGCTTATCAGTTTTTAAACAATCTCTCTTCTTTGTGCTTGCTCCCCAAAAGAGCAGTTTTCTTCCAAATTTTGGTAAGTTCCTCATGGGCTTGCCAAAGATCGGTGCTGTAGCTGCTGAGCACAGATAGTTATCACTACTCAACAAAGAGGGCTTGCTTACTGCCTGTTCAAGTAGCCTGGAGAAAATGGGAAAGATGTGGTCTAGCCAAGACTTGGTGATACCTACTCCACTCCACTTTGCAATCCCAGCTCAGCTGTGCCAGACCCACACATTCCTGACAGATGTGTAGAGCTCAGTCTCAGCACTGGAATTTGTGCACAGGAAGCACACCCCTTTGGTGACTGGCCTGTAACTGGAATTCATGCACAGAAAGGTTTTGAGCTCACCACCATTCAGTGGTAAACTCAGGGACTTGACCTAGAGAGAGAGGTAAAAGGCAGGCTTTCTTCCTGCCAGGAACAATTCCCCGCAGGCAGTTTTCATGTAGCCATCCTGTTTTGGAGACTGAAAGAATTTATCAGGATTATTTCCAGGTTGACTTAAGTTCCAGAGGATGGTCTTCAACCTGTTTAATTTTCAAATGTAGGTGAAGCCAAAATGTCCTGCCTGCATTTCCACTTCCATGAACTATAGACAAGTAAAAGCTTGAGAAGCAAAGCCTCTTGTTTTCAGTTTGACAGTTCTTTTATTACAATATATTCTAAATATACCTTTGAACTGGCAGGTTTCTGAAGGCTGTCACCTTTTTCTTTTCTTCTTTTACTTTTAGGTCTCAGATTCCTTTTCTATAGAAGCTATTAGCTTTGCACTGAGAAATACAATGAGGAATGCTTCAATGACAGCAAGAAGCAGCACTAGGTGCAATGATATATTCTGAGTAAATGATACCATTCAAAGGGCAGAGCATCACATGAATAGCATTGATTTCCAGAACAGCTATTTCAGTACTTAGCAAAGTTTGATCAGACTGCTATCCTTCACTGCCTGAGTTGTTAATAGGCCGTGTCCTACCCTGGCAGGCAGCAACATGGCCTGGGATATATGTAACTTCACCACCTCCTACATGGGTGCCAGCACTACATTATGCCTGGGCTTGCCACCCCAGCCTTCTGGAAAACACAGTGATTACTGTGGGCTAAGGTAGGAGCTTCCAAACTGCACTTTGCTCTTTACAAGAGCTCCTGAGACAGGTTTTTATCATCAAAGTACTCTGTGACCTACTCCAAGGGTATCTGAAATCAACTGGGGTCCAAAGGTGAAGGCCTGACTGGTGGCTGAGACCCTTCAAGGGTGAAGCTGTGCAGGAGGAGACTCTTTGGAGCCAGAGCAAGATAATGGGATGCTCTTTCAAAACTTCAAGAAGAGCAGCAGCATCGCTTCCAGAGAACAGTTTATCTAAAAGATTTAATCTACCTCAAGATGAGGTGAACTACAGCGAAAGTGCTGCCTCCTTTGCTTTAACTCTAAGTGGAGTCTAAAGAACCAGCTCAGGTGTAAAAAATCACAGCTACAAGTTTGAACAGGTGAATCCATCCCCAGGCAACTAGTTGCACTATGTCTGCACATACAAATAGCCACACTAAAACCAAAAGGTTAGTGTGAATTCCTAACTCGTAACTTTTCAGAATGTTATATGAAATTAAACACATTGTGTGGATGATTTAAAAAGAGAAAAAGACCTATTGTTTGTTCAATTCTGGTACTGTGTAAAATATATTTTTTTACAGATTTTGAAACACTTTCTATGTAATGTTCTACTTTTGCTAAAGCAATGTTTTAAACCTATTTCTGGTTTTGAAAATGCTATGAAAATAACTTTCAGCCATTTTACAAGCACAAGTGTGTGAATAAGCTGTTGTCTCATTCGAATGTCCTTCATCCACCTGCATAACTCAATACTGGCAGCATTTCAGAGCACAAATCTTGGCACAGAAACAGCCTGGCTGTATATCCAAAACTAGCACTGCGCGCACTTTCTGTGGCATGCTAACCCTGCATACCTTGAAAGTGTACAAGTATTTTAAGAAGGTTAAAATATTGTTGCCAGTTTGTCAATTATGTATTTTACCACTTACCTATAGCTTCAACACATATTTAGACATCACAGGTCTCCTGAAGCTGCTACCAAATTAGAAAAGGGAGAGGGATGGATTTACAGAGCCACTGAGGGAGTGAGAGTTCCTATGCCACCATGGCTGGAGGCTAGAGACTAATTTACTTCAGTTTTAGTCTATTTACTGAACATTGAACTTGGAACTTTGAGGAGAGAAATAGAAATTGTTGCATTTTTAAAGTTTCAAGGTCTTCATGTAGTTTTGTGGAAAGGTGAAATTATGGGCAGCAGCTGGGCCAGTAGAGAGGGCTGTGATGGAACAGATCTTTCCAAAGATAAATTTGCTATAAAATCTTATGTTACTGATCCTCTTGCTGCTCCTGTGGCAACAGCTCTCCTTCTTCATGGCTCAGCCCATCTACCTGCAGACTGCTCTGTGGGAGCTACCAGCTGGACAGGCCTGTCTTTACAATCACAGCAGTTACCGAAACAGCTCTGCTCACCGCATCTGGTTCATGCCTATCATCCTTTTCAATCCACCATCGCTTCTTCCATCCTTTCCCTCTATTCCTCTTAGCTCCCTCAGATGTGCACAAGGCCATAACTCCAGCACAGGTCCCTGCCTAGGGAAAACCCTTCCCTTACACATCACCCCCCCCTTGATAATATTCCATGTATAGCTTTACTGCCCTGTTCATTCCCCAAAGCTTTCCCGGCATTCCCCTTGTGTGCTCACCTCCTCCCTGCCTCTCTGATAACTGGGCACTTGGTGAAGGCAGCAGCAGGCCAGCAGAGTTAATGCTGTCTTGTCAAATCTCGAATCATCTATTTCCAACCCCAGCTGGTTCCTTCAAGGAGAGACAAACAAACAAACAAAAAAGACCCAAAACATACAAGCATGAAAATGCCTTTGCAAAGGTTGAATGCTGATGTTTAGTTTCTTGACATGATAAATATACCCAGAAAAGCTGTATCTCAAGCACACAAGAATCTGTTAAGACACTGCAAGTAGCTGGGCAGACAGCAAGATGTTGTGGCCATGTCCATTATCCTTCTCAGGTAATATCCTTGTCAAAGACAATAGGACTGCTATGCACATGGATGCTGAACCAGTCACTGAGCAGGCAAATTGCAGATCATTTCTTGAGCCATAAATTAAATCCTGGGTCGTCAGTGCCTGCATAGAAATGAA
>JAVSBS010003994.1:17502-34952 GCA_033124195.1 Coracias cyanogaster | reverse complement strand
CTTTCTCCTACGCTGCTCTCCAACAAGTCAGTCCCCAACTTATATTGGTACATGGGGTTGTTCTTGCTCAGATACAAGACTCTACAATTGCCCTTGTTGTATTTCATTAAATTTCTCCCCGCCCAACTCTCCAGCCTGTCAAGGTCTTGCTGAATGGCAGCACAGCCTTCTGGTGTGTCAGCTGCTCCTCCCAGTTTTGTGTCATCAGCAAACTTACTGACAGTGCACTCTATTCCCTCATCCAAGTCACTGATGAATATATTGAATAGTACAGGTCCCAGTACTGACCCTTGAGGGACTCCTTTAGATACAGGCCTCCAACTAGACTCTGTCCCGTTGACCACAACTCTCTGGCTTCCTTCCTGCAGCCAGTTCAGAACCCACCTCACTACCCGATTGTCCAGACCACAATTCCTCAGTTTATCTGCGAGGATGCTGTGGGAGACTGTGTCAGATGCTTTACTGAAATCAAGGTAGGCCACATCCATTGCTTTACCATCATCTCTCCACCTGGTTATGTCCTCATAAAAGGCTATCAGGTTGGTCAAGCATGACTTCCCCTCAGTGAGGCCATGTTGACTGCCCCTAATAACCCTCTTATCCTTGATATGTCTAGAGACAGCACCAAGGATAAGTTGTTCCATCACCTTTCCAGGGATAGAGGTGAGGCTGACTGGTCTATAGTTACCCGGGTCCTCCTTCTTGCCCTTTTTGAAGACTGGAGCGACATTTGCTTTCCTCCAGTTCTCAGTCACCTCTCCTATTCCCCACGACCTACCAGAGACGATGGAGAGTCGCCTAGCAATTACTTCCGCCAGCTCCCTCAGCATTCGCAGGTGCATCCCATCAGGACCCATGGACTTATGGATGTCCAGATTGCTTAACTGGTTCCTAGTCCCATCCTCCTCAACCAGGGCAAACTCCTCCTTTATCCTGACTTCCTCTGGGGCCTCAGGGGTATGGGGCTCCTCAGGACAGCCTCCGGCAGTATAGACAGGGACAAAGAAGTCACTCAGTAACTCCATCTTCTCTGTATCCTCTGTCACCAGGGCACCTGCCTCATTCATCAGTGGGCCTACGTTGCCTCTAGTGTTAGTTTTATCTGCAATATATTTGAAGAAGCCCTTTCTGTTGTCCTTGACCTCTCCTGCAAGGTTTAATTCCAAGGAGGCCTCAGCTTTCCTAGTTGCCTCCCTACATCCTCTGACTACAGTCTTATAATCATCCCAAGTGGCCATCCCCTCTTTCCATGATTTATAGATTTTCTTCTTCCACTTGAGTTTGCCCAGCAGTTCCATGTTTAACCATGCAGGTCTCCTGGCTCCCTTTCTTGACTTCCTACCTGTTGGGATGTTCTGATCTTGAGCTTGAAAGAAATGGTCCTTGAATGCTAACCAACTAACTTGGGCCCCTTTACCTTCTAGTACCCTGTCCCATGGGATTTCCCCTAGCAACTGCTTGAAAAGGCCAAAGTTGGCCCTACTGAAGTCCAGGGTTGTGATTCTGCTTGGTATTCTGTTCCTGCCACATGAGATCCTGAACTCCACCATCTCATGGTCGCTGCAACCAAGGCTGCCCTCAACCTTCACTGCTTCAACCAGACCCTCCTTCTTAGTGAGAATGAGTTCCAGCTTCTCTCATTCCATTATCTGCCGAGGCTGTATTTGTGCTTGTGGTTGCCCTGACCCATGTGGAGGACATTGAACTTCATGAGGTTTGCATGGGCCCACCTGTCAAGCCTATCAAGGTCCCTCTGTATGGCCTCCCTTCCCTCCAGCCTGTCAATGGCACCATACAGCTTCGTGTCTCATTACACTTAAATACAGCATTGTACAACAAAGCCAACATATCCTGCACTCCAGACTGCTCTGTAGATCTGTCCCCTTATCTCTACAGGCTCTTCTACAATCTTTGTGCGAGCTGTGAGTTTTATTTCTGGCTTCAAGTACAGTACTAAAAATACTGAGTAGTACTGGGTCTTGTACAGAGCCTTGAAGACTTTCATGAGACACACTTTAATGATTTCCTATGACAAGCTTCTAGACTTATGCAAATTCAAGACAATTTAAGGTGCTTCTAGGAATATTGCTCTAAAAATACATTTTATATGCTACTCATGTTTTGCTTTCTATGAGCAATCCAGAGATGTGTGCTAGAAAGCCTGGCCTTAAATATGCCTTTCATAAAACCAAAACGGACCAGAGTGTGATATATATGGAAATAAAGTGAGAAGGAGTGTGAATGGGGTAGGAGTAAGAGCTTTCACACAGGCAGTGAGTGCCAATTAACAGACAACAGAAGTTTGTGCCAGCATGAGACAGATGCTCCCAGCCACCGCCCACCACAGGCTCTGCACTCCAGGGACTAGAAAATTGAGTCAAAAGCAGCTGGGGCTGTGGAGGGAGGGAGTACCAAGCTAAGGCTATCAGGAATAGAGAAAGAGGGCAATGAGGATGGTGTGGACATTGATTTGGGGTTCTGGTCTGTGGGTGTTTGGTGAGAAAACAGGATAGAGTTTCTGATCCAAGTGGGCAAAGGATGGGTGATGCAGGAAGCATGGCTTTGAGGATGTAGCACAGTAGGGGTGGGACCTTTTTATATTGAAAGCCAAAAGCTTTTTCTCATAGTTACAAATCTTTTTCCCTTCCTTGTTTTTGGGTAAGTACGATTCTTTTCCACCTATCCCAATTAACTGGATACTAATCTATCAAACTTGTACATTCTTGATAATGTGTAGGGTTACCCTTGCAATCAAAATGACAAGTGCCAGATAATGCAAATGCCTCCCAAAATCTGAAGAAAATGCATCTGTTCTGTTCCTTTCATTTGCAACATTCATAATCACAGCAAAAGTGAAAACAGATTTGTTTGAGGAGATGTAGCGTGAAACACTGAAATCCTCCTGTGCCCTGGCTTGCCAGCCAAATAAATCACAGGCCACTTCATACAGTCCCTCTCTGAATATATAAACATGACAGCACAGCTTTGGGAACATCTACTAAATCTCATTAAACACTTCTATTGAAAAACTAATGCATTAAATATATTCTAGTTGCCACACTGCACTCAGAACTAGTGTCCCTCTCCTGCTTTCTGTACTGTGGTGCTTTGCTTCCATAAAAAGGAAAACCCTATCACAGTTTGTTTTAGAATACCAGCTCACCCTGCAGTTTGTATATTTCTGAAACTCAGCTTTTCTCATTCTCATTTCTGGGACACATCTTTCTTTAACCTTGGACGGCTCTCCTGACAAGGTGAAAACTCATTAACCACCTCTCTATAATTTAAACACATAGCTTTGTTACTAGTCTGGCACCAGCCCATAGGGACAGCTGGGTTCCCGTAGCAATAGCTCGTCCTCATGGCAGGTATGTCCTCAATAGCTTTCTCTGGGACAGAGGATAATTACCTTCCCAGTGAAAGAATCATGAAACCAAAAACACCACACAAATGCTGTACGAACTTGTATAAGACAAGACCACCTCCCAAAGGACTGTCACAAAGAGGGGATAAAAAGAGCTGTCCTTGGGACTCCCTTTTCATGTTACCCAAACAGTCCCCAGGGGACCAACTCCTCTCCTTGTGTCTCCCAGAACTTGCTGGTACAAGCAAGATTGGCACACACAAATCTTCCAGCTCTCATGTCAATCACATTCCTTCCCTCAGCAGTCATTTCAGAGGAAGGTGCCTTTTCAGACATGCATGTTCTTAATAAAGAAATTGAGAGAAATTTCAATTTGGGGCCACTTACTACATGCAAGACACTGAGGTCTGGAGCATGTCCAAAGAAGGACAACAAAGCTGGTGTGAGGTCTAGAAAACAAGTCTTATGAGGGGTGGCTGAGGGAACTGGGGTTGTTTAGCCTGGAGAAAAGATGGCTCAGGGGAGACATTATTGCCCTCTACAACTACCTGAAAGGAGGTTGTAGTGACGTGAGGGTCAGTCTTCATCAGCCACATGGACAGTGGCATTGAGTGGCACTGAGCGCACCCTCAGCCAGTTTGCTGATGACACCAAGCTGTGTGGTGCGGCTGACATGCTAGAGGGAAGGGATGCCATCCAGAGGGACCTCCACAGGCTGGAGAGGTGGGCCCATGCCAAACTCATAAAGTTCAACAAGACCAAGTGCAAGGTCCTGCATCTGGGTCGGGGCAATCCCAAGCACCAATATAGGCTGGGCAGTGACTGGTTTGAGAGCAGCCCTGAAGAAAAGGACTTGGGGGTACTGGTGGACAAGAAGCTCAACATGAGCCGTCAGTGTACACTTGCACACCAGAAAGCCAATCATATCCTGGGCTGCATCAGGAGAAGTGTGGCCAGCAGGTCGAGGGAGGTGATTCTCCCCCTCTACTCTACTTTCATGAGACCCCATGGGGTGGAAGCCCCATCCCTAGAGGTTTTTAAGGCCAGGCTGGATGGGTCTCTGAGCAACCTGATCTAGGTGTCCCTGCCCGTGGCAGGGGGGTTGGAACTAGATGATCTTTGAGGTCCCTTCCAACCCTGACAATTCTATGATTCTCCCAAGTAACAAGCAACAAGACAAGAGGAAACAGCCCTAAGCTGCCCCAGGAAAGGTGTAGGTTGAACATTAGAAAAAGCTTCATCACAGAACAGGCTGTAAAGCACTGAAGAGGCTGTTTAGGGAAGTGGTGGAATCACCATCCCTGGAGGTATTTAGAAGTCATGTGGATGTGCTGCTGAGGGGTATGGTTTAGTGGTGGCTTGGTAGTGTTGGGTTAATGGCTCGACTTGATGATCTTAAAGGTCTCTGCCAACCAAAATGATTCTATGATTCTATGATTCAATCCTCAGTGTCTCTAAGAGTTTATATCATTGTCTCCTGTTACAAGAAAGAAACAGTAACATCACTGCAAGGACACTGGGTAAACGGCAGTTAGGTCCACATGGCAGGGGAATAGCCCCACTACTGTGGAGCCACCCTCCTCAGTACCACAGCTACATTAAGCTCTTCAACATAACAGATCCCTAGTTAGATTTGTTTCATGCAGGCTCCTTGAGTTTAGCCTCCACCCATTCTGCCAGCTGCCCAAATATTGCCCAAGGCCTCATGTCACCAGAGAAAAGAGCTCCTTTGGTGAGGATCACCAATTCACATTCACTTTAAAGGACAAGCTTTAGATCTGCTCATTGTTCCAATGACCAGGTGGATCCAGCACTGGCAGACTTCTGAAGTCACCAGAGACTCACCAGTCTCCAAAAGCTTGTGGTAGCAATATCTGACAGCAAAATCAGGGCTGTATCATTTAATTTACATAGTGTTAGAGAAGGAGAGGAAGCAGCTCACCACTGTAGCCACTCAGTGAAAGCCCTAGCAAATGAAAGCCATTTGAACTCTTATGTCAGAATTCCCCATGTGTTTTTATTTCTAGGCTGAGTGGTAAGCAGGAACTGTCTACTTCAGGTGTCACTTTGGCTGATGCCGATAAGTCCCACAATTAGCCACTACCTACAATGTCTCAGACGCCACCCAAAGCTGCTGGCCACCTACTTTGATGAAAATACAATGGCAGTCCAGGGGCAACAACGAGAAAGCAAGGAGAGAAACAAAAAAGAGTCTAGCACTTAAAGAGCTAAAATTGCCAAGCTTTGCTCTATGTAACTAAAATGATGGCATGAGTTTTCTCTGCTGTTTCTTTCTCTGCCAGCTATACCTGCCTCTTGTGCCTCCTATGTACATCACAGGACAGGGGCTGGGCTATTTTTAACAGGCTAGCCCTAGGACTTCTGCATGCTAATAATGACTCTCACACTAAAAGGAAATGTACTTGGGAGTCTCAGCCTAGCCACACTGCCAAGTTTGCCTCGTTTAAGCAACTAGAGAGAAGCTTTCCTAGAGTAGGCTAGAACCACACACCTGATTTGCATTACAAACAAAATCCTTATCCCAAAATATGCTGTTGTGTGGCAGGGCTGAAATCTAGACACAGCCTCCTGGATCCCATCAGTAGCTTTAGGATCAGGAAGGAGTTTATCTCCAGGTCACTCCAGGTCAAACTAGCAAGTGCTATCAATTTTTTTTTCTTGGTTTGTGGGTTTTTTTAGGGTCATCTCAGCTCTGTTGCATAACAGACTCTCTGTTCCTGCAGAAACAGGGTAGATAGATAGACAGATAGATAGATCAATCGATCAATCGACCAAGCTATCTTTTTTGTATTGATCATCTTCCTCCTTCTTCCATCTTTCTTCATCCCATTCTCATCACTTTCCACCACAGAAGAACTGAGGCTTTGCCTGTCCTTGCCCTTGCACCAGAACTCTTCCTTCTTTTTGTTTTTTGACTAAGTTCTTCACATCAGGAGCTGACCATCTGCTTATGGGCCCTCCAAACCTAGGCAGGGTTCACAACACCTCCTAGAAACCTTGTTTCTCACCACATTTCCCCATGTGTAAGGCTCTGGTTGGGAATGAAATCATGGTCCTGGTCTATACCTGGAGCATTGCACCAGCTTCAAGGGCAGGACAGCAATGAGCCCGTGGTGCATGCTGGCAGGGTGCTACCTGGGCCTAATCCAAACCTTCACAAAGCTAGTGGCAAAACTCCCATTGACATGAATTGGGTTTGGATCAGCACTCTGGTGAGATGATTTTGGAGTTTATATAAGTGCAAGACTCTAAGTAAACAGTTACCAGTGAAGGGAAAGATTGTAACAGGAGGAGCAAACAGTCAACAGTGGTGAAGTGGAAAAAATCAAATAAAAGTAGTAAAGTAGAATACATTAAATTCCTATAGGATGATGTGTGGATAACTTCTTATAGTTTCCTTTCCGTAACCCCATCCTTGCAAATCTCTTTTATTCACACATGGTTTACACTGGCACCTACTTCACCTCTGAGTTTGACATAAAACACTCCAGATCCATGCAGCAAGCACATTTCATAGCATAGACAATACAAATAAAGAGACTATTTCTCAGGCTCCCTCCCATTTCACATTTGTCTGGAACCTTCTGCCTCCCTGGGCTAACAAAAGCTATCTCTGTTGTCACTGCAGCAATTTCTTACCACAAAACCTGATGCTTAGGGAAGTATTTAATGCTGTTCATTTGCACATAATTTAGAAACTGCCCTTTTATAGGAAGGTGACCAAATCTCTTGGCAGAAAATTTCAGTGAGTACTTTGCTAATTACAGAAAATTAGCGCATGGAGACTATTGCTAGAACTACCTGGAACTAATACTGAAGTATTTACCTGATCCAACTGTCAGCACTTCAAGAAGGAGGCTGGGAACCTACAGTCCATGGAGAAGGAAAGAGATCTCCAAAGAGGTCTTAGGCGGTGCTAAGCCCTCTCTGAAGCTGCCTGTCTCCCCCTCTCACTGTGGAAGCCAACTTTTGCCTAACACAGACCTGTATTCAGAGCAGACCTGAGAGCAGAGCTTGGGAAATGGACTGGCCACTCAAGTAACATGAGACTGAGCAGATGAAGTCATTGGGATCATTTTTCCTTTTAATTATCTAGTTCTAGGACAACAGAAAAAGATCATTTGGACACTTGCTCATGCAGGCGAGCAGGGTAGCCCTGGGGACAGCAGCTGGGGTAAACCAAGCACCCAGATCATCAGGCAAGTTTGTCATGATGGGGTGGGTCCAAGATTGAGCTGAGAGGTCAATCTGCAGGCCCAGTGGGTGTACCCAGGGTTAGACACTGCCCTGGGATGGCCAGGCAGGGCTATGGGACAGGTACTGCTGAAGCATCACCAGGACAGGGTCTGACAGCCCCAGGAGGCTGTGACGGGGTCCTGGGCCATGGGCAGGATGGGGGGAGGCCCCAGGGGAGGTCAGGCAGGGGCAATAGGGCCTATTAGTGCCCTCAGGGCCCTGCTAGTAGCTGTAAATATTCAAGGACTCCAGCTTTATCAGATTTCATTAAAACTAATGTGATGAACTCATACTTATTCATAATGTCTCTTGCCCTCTTCTAAAAATTTAATAGTCTGTTGCTGTAAGCAGATCCTTGAGAACAGCTGCGATAATGGCTTGCTATGAAGAATCCAACCTGCAGTGCTGTAGGCTACTGCAATTACCTAAATCTTCACCACTGTTGCAAATTACTCCCATTTGTCAATGTCCTCATCCTGCCCAACCCCTGATATTTTGTTATCATTGCCTTTGATTTTGAATATTCCATGTTGCTGCATTTGTCGCAGGAGGAATTAATTAAAAAGCAACATTAAATTTAAAGACGACTTTTGTGTTGCTCACATATAGCCTGACTAATACTACATTAGCATCCAACAGTCTTCACTAATTTATTCTTGCTCCCTTGTAATAAGCATGCAGACACTGAGTAAACAGGGCCTCTATCAGAATGAATGATGCAGAGTTTAATGTTGCCTTCCTCATGCACAATAGACAGATTTGCTCTCCATAAATTATTCCATTTGTAAATTATCCAGTAGGTTAATAGATTTTAGAGCCTGAAGGGACTTCTGGCATCATCTAGCCTATATCACCTCTTGTGTAACCACTGCATGTATAAGCTGGACAATTTTATACAGTCATTCCTGGTGAAGAAGAAATTATTCTGCCAAACTTATTGCAGTGGAGATCTTTAAGGGCATCACTATCAATGAAATAAAGAGTCTTTTGCCCTTAAAATTACTTTTAAAGGGAGATTTTCTAGGTACATAAGGCACTAGTAGTTAAAGACAGATTACATTTATACTAAGTGATAGATGTTATAAAAGTGATTTCAGGCTTCAGTCCACAAAGGCACTTAGGAGTGAATAGCTTTAAACTTGTGAATTGTCTGATAGGTTTCCATGGGACCACTCCTGGGCTTCCAACAGAGCCCGTGTCTAAGAGCTTTGTTAGCTTAACCATCCAAAAGCTAACTGAATACATTTATACAACAGTACCAGGTGAGCTTCAGCATGAGCTAGAAGTCTAGATCAGTAACAGCTGCACTGTAGCAAAACGGCTTCAAGGCAGATCTGGTAACATTACAGCGTCTATATGTAATACCAAGCTGATTTCAACTTTGAGTATGGTGATCACCCTCTTAAAAATCAGCTTTGTCACTCCCACCTGAAAATCTTCAATTTTGCTATCTGTAACAGCAAAATAATGCTCATTTCTTAAGCACAGCACAAGAAATAGTTGGTGTCAGTGGTACATGCCAAGCAAAGACTCACTTTTAAGAGACTATGGCAGCTGTAGACGTTTGCTTGGCTGAAGCCACCTTCGTTTACCTTCTCTTGAAGATGACAGCATTGTCACAACAGCTGTGTCATGTCATAAACTCAACCTCAGAATAACATTAATTGGAATCCATGGACAGCACCTGATACTTTCAGGAAAACACAGCATTATGTCAAAGCACATCAAAGAAAAGTAAGATACATGACAAGAAATTGTCAAAATAACATCAATATAGACAAATAAGAAGATGAAAGATAAAATGCAACAAATATTTTTGCCAGCTTTTGGAAATAACTGCAGTGTGTCCAGCTGACTGCAAAATTAATCGGGATGCTGAGAAAAGGGCAAATTAGCTTGTTGGCAAGTTAGTTATGAACTAGGAACCTAACTAAAACTAGCAAGACCAAAAAATATGGCTTCAAGGAGAATCTATAAACTTTATACAGTCTATACAACAGTGAGCTGATTTCAAGATACCTTCAGGTATACAATTATCCAGTCTAAACTTTAAAGAGCATCCTTTATTTCCTTGATTTGTTCCATGGGTTTGTCCCCACCTCTGATGGTATAGATTAATTTATCATGAGGTCTGAATCTATTAATTAAGCTCTGATGAGCACCAATGAGATTCTGATTAATTTTCCTATCAGCATTAAGCCTGAAAAAACTGTGGTACTTTAGCAGTACTAATGACAAAGCTCCTACCAAAAAAAGTAGTGCGATTTTTCTGTCCTCCTCTCCTAAGATGGTAGTGAATCAGATACTTGCACTAAAAAAAACACAAATGAGAGTTCTCAGTTAAGATTTTGTCAGTTAAGGCATTTCCCTAACCCCTCTGTTTTTGCAGTTGTAACTTCAAAAGAAATGACATTCCAAACCTCTAGGATAGTTTGTTACTGCCCGTGCAGATTATAAAGTGATGTGGCATAATGAGGAGCAATAGGAATGGATATGTAGAAGTGAAACACCTACATACCACCTACGTACCACACCATGAGCAGCCCATTAGCAGTAGCAGTGCACGGGGCTGCTCCTGGAAGGCATCTTTTGGTTTAGCTATGTTTGAAGGGAATCCAATCTGTGTGCTCCAAGACCACTTTTTTTTTATGTGAATCAAAGCACACCGAGAGGACAATTGCTCCTAAAGTACACGCCTACTCTGAACTCAAATATCACTGGTACATTGTGTGCAGGCACCAGTCTGCTCTGCTGGGTTCAGAAACAGAGTAGCAAGTTAATGCTTCTGGCGTGACTTGAAAATAGGTTTACTAGGGCTCTTTGGGATATCTAATGTAAGTTCAGTACTCTCTTACCAGAGGAAAAGATCAGCCCTCCAGATGGGCTTCTATAGTGAGCTGCTATCGTGTTTTGAGTGCCAAGGCAGTCACAAAAGACTTTCAGCACCAGGTAACAGAACTGGAAAGAGAAATCAGTTCCCTTCAAGCTTTGTACAGAGACTGAAAGTGTCATAAAAGATCTGAGGTCAAAAACTTCCAAAACCTGGGAGGGAGACTAGAGTTTGAGGTTGAAGGACATCAACACCCCCCAAAAAATAGGAAAACTGATAAAATCATTACAAGGACTCACTTGTACACGGTACAATTCATTCTTAGCCTTCAGCAGAACTTGGAGGACTGAAATCTTTGGCTGAAGTATAGAAACACAGTCAGGGCTTGAGGAGGGAACAGCCATGACTGACCTCCTTTGATACTTGAATCCCAAAATCAAGATCAGCATTACAGATTAGAAACTTCCCTAGTAACAGTAGGTCCTGCTTACAGGAG
The DNA here is from genome assembly GCA_033124195.1 of Coracias cyanogaster. Taxonomy (NCBI): domain Eukaryota; kingdom Metazoa; phylum Chordata; class Aves; order Coraciiformes; family Coraciidae; genus Coracias; species Coracias cyanogaster. Next base: position 24,005 of record JAVSBS010003994.1, on the reverse strand, counting down.
ACTCCTCTCTCCCCTGCCCACATCTGCTTCCTGTTCTCCTGCTGTAAGTTTATGTTCTGGTATCAAAGCATGCCAGCTGCCCAAGCCATTGTTTTGTGCATCCATGGTCTAGACACAAAAGGGGATATAAACTTTTGAGGGATTTCTAAAGATGTTTTTCCCTGGCATTGGAAAGACTAATCCACAGCCACACTGACGGTGCATAGAGTAAAAAACACAGAGCAAGTTACAGTCATGTGTGCTGTGCTCAGTGCAGACTGGTGACTCTGCACAGACTAGTGTCACACTAGCCACATATCAGACTCATTTCACTCCAAATTTACTGCCAGAAATTCTTCATTCCTGTCAGTGAAGGTGCTGCTCCTGAAATCCTTTTGCACTGCACGATGAAGGGACCTTAAAAGCTTTATCACTTCCTTATTCCTGCTCCCTCCCAAACACCGGGCATGCCCTCTTTCCGTGCACAGCTGCTGCCTTGCACAGCCTGCCCTGAAATACCTTATGTACCACTTGTCTACCTTATCCCAGATTTCTTGTACCAGAAGAAATACCCCACAGGTGCTCCCCATGCAACGCATTAATGGAGGATCAAAATAGTAAATTTATACAACATGTTTGTAGCTGCAGTTCTCTGAGAGATAACTCTGTTTTTCAGGACATATTTTTGGATACAAACATCACTTTCCTACCACGGCCATTGGCAACCTTGTATGTACTTTAGCAGCATGGCCAAAAATATGAAGCCTCAAGCACAGAGACACGCTACTGTGGAGTGACAAGTTGCTGTGTGCCCGCTCCCCTGCAATGGCTGGCTGCACGGATGCTGTTAAATGTCTGCAGTGAAAGACTTGTGACTCTGTGATTTGCTTTTGCTGCAAACAGAGTATATGCACAGCTACTGCACGTTGGCTGATAGGAGGTCATTTCTTTTCCACTTTCATCCTGCCTGGGCTTGTAGGATTTTGCTGGTTGATTTGACATGCCCTGTGTAGGCACAGCCTGTGGATGTTTCTATAATTTCCCATTTCCCTCCTGTCTGAAGGACAGCCTGGCAGTGTTTGCAGACATGGGTCTGGCAGGCGCTGGCTGGCAGAGGGCCTAGGGAAGCACCCATGGAGTGGGAAGGAAATATTGGCTGTGATTTAGTGGTTGGGGAGGGGTGGGAAAGATGGGGAGTATAGAGACAAAAATTATGCAGATGATTCTCAGTGCAGTAGGGACAACAAGAGTTCACAGAGGCTGGAAGATAATGGCAGTGTGATTGCGGTTCTGAGGGCATTGACTCAATATAGAGAAAAAGCTGTCATGTTAAACAGGACCCTCAGCTCACTCCTAATAAAAACATACAGATACTGGGGAGGCAGAGGGAAACAAACTCTGTTTGTCCTCTTTTTTTTTCTTTGAACGTTGGTACAGTAAAATAGGAAATTTAGAAGCATGCTGAAAAGAGATTTCAGTGAAATGTCTTCCCTGAGAACAAACTGTGAATTAACTTCAAGACTAAAGTTCAAAATTATTTCACCACTGCACCTCTTTCTAAACCAAAGACTTACTACAACTGCTCAGTATTCCAAATCAGCTTATTTCAAAGTTTACAATATTATCTAGCTATCATTCCCATATATTCAGAGGCTGTGCACCATACATATATATTTAATGTTTTCAGTAATAACAAAATTAATTGTTTCTGCAAGAAAACAACTACTGCAGATATTTGCTTGCATTGTGAAAATGTTTGGGTCATAGGAGAACTCCCTCAGGGGGAAAAATAGACAGCTCCAAATAAAAACAGACATAAACAGAAACATGCTTTACTTCTGCATTTTCCCTGGTAACCAGCACAAGATGACATCCAGATCAAGAAGACATCCAATCTGCACTGAATAACATCCAGATCATGGTCCAGAATTTTGCATTTATTATTTAGCTGTTTGCGTTAAAGAGTTGGATTATTTCAGTGTAATGTTTTAAGTGATTTGGACATACCTTCCACAAATTAAACCAACCAGCTTTCTTAGAAATGCTATTCTTGGGTCTTGCTGGCTGGCAGGCCATAGGAATTTCAACAGAAACACCACACTATCTTACTCAAGTTGGCTACATACAACAGCAGAGATCAAACCAAGCAAAGGCCCATGGGGACAATAGATGGGGAAAGACACACACTCCAGAATTTGATGGATTGTTTACAAAATGTGATCACTTTAAATTGACTGCATCTATAGCAGCTCATGGGTCTCCTATGTTTCTGAGATTTAGGCGGGGGCTTTTTTTTGCTTGTTGTGGTTTGGTTTTTTTGACTCCTGGGTTTTCCACAACGTAAACCATGATTGTTTGCCTGCCTTCCCCTGCCACCAACAAAATCTCTGGAACTGGCACTCTGGATGCCTAAAGAAGCAATTCTTTGAATAGAGCCATGTACAAATCTGTTTCTCCTGGGGTCTTAATAACCACACTATATTTCAAACATAAGGTACTAAGCCTCCTTTCAAAAAGAAAGCTTCAGTGTTTACGTGTCTGCCTTATTCCCCTGCTAAAGAGAAGATCTCAAATTCTCAAGGCAACAGAGGCAGCTACTTAGTTATCTGAATTTGTATATCATAATTGGTTTTTATATCCTACTGACATTGTATTATACACAGTGCAGTATAGATGAAGACAGTCCCCTCTGCATCATACAACTTACAGTCATAACTAGAACCAACAAGAAAAAGGAAAGGCAAGATGGTCTTGATCCCTCCACCTCAAATCATCACTGTCAGTAAAATAGTGCTTATTTGGGCTCAAAATTGTTGGACAGGCATCTATCGTGGAAATAGAGATAGTTACACACTCAGATGGCTAGAGATTTTTAGACTTCTCCAGAGACATAATTTCAGCAGCTTCAGCTTCAAAGGTGTATGTGGAAGCCCCAGCAAATGTCACAAACGTGGGCTGTGTGTTCCTGTGAATCCTAATGGCTTCAAGACACAAAGGGCATATAAGACAACCCCAATTTATCATTAAATAAAACAAACAAAAGCCTACCTTGTGTCGCTCATGAGTTTTATACATGTGAGTCATGGTTTCAAACATTTTGGGCTGCAGACTTTGCCCCTGCATTTTGTTACTGCTGCTTTGAATGGGGCAGCAGTCTCATCAGTGACAGCCTTTTTAATGTTGTTCTGCAACATCTAAAGAACTGCATCCTCAGCCTGTACATTTAAAAGTATGAATCAGCAAAATTCTCATATCTTTCTCTTACTGTTAGAGACTAGCTGAACAAACTGCCAATGTAACCTGAAACAACAGACAATAAACACTTGATGAACATTGAACTGGTTGGCTTCTGTTTTACAGGATCTTGCATTGGGCTCCCACCAGCAGGAGGTTTGGATATGCCAAGCATAATTAAAAATGCTATTTGCAAATATAATTCACAGCTCATTTATGGTGAGCATTGTTTGCTTCTTACCCTTTAGGAATTTTCACTTAGTTGGCTGAACAAAAGAGAAACATTTCTTCATTTTAGGACTTCGATACAAGAAAAGGATTCTAATGTATTTTCTTCATAATGCCCTTGTTCTTGTGTTTCCCATTTCACCTTTCCTATGTAACACTGGGTCTCATGGGCTACTGTTTAGTTAAGGGGAGGTGGGTGCACTTTGAGCCAGAACACACCACCGACAGGAAAAGCCACATAAGCACTAACTGTGAGGAGAAAAGGACTGAAAAACAAAGAACACCAACTTAGACTCAAAGTTGTGTAATGAAACTTGGTATGAAATATCTATGGAATTAAACATTAAAACAGGAGACTGAAAGCTGCCAGATGTGTCATCAAGTAACAAAAGATGCAAGAGGCCAATAGTGAGTGAGGGTAACCTCCCTGATCACCTAAACCAAAGGTTACCTTCACTGCCTCCTGCTAACCTAATACATCTCAAGAATTTACAGGGTAAAATTTACCAGAAAGGTTAATTCTCTCTCCTGTCAGAACTTTCTCAGATACTGCTCTTCATATGTAACATAAGTCCTCCTTCACCAAGCCACCATGATCTTAAATTCCTCAGGTCTGAGCTCTGTTATGCAGTCTAGCTGAGCATATCTAGTATACAGCTATGTCTGCCCAAATAATCAGCAGGTTTATAAAATCCTGCTGCACTGTCATCTCATGCCTCCTCAACACACCACTTGTTTGCTGGCTCATCTGTTTTTGGCTTTTTTTTGCCCCATCCATCTGTTGTGCCTTCCACTGTCTTCACTGGTAAGATCTGTGCCACATCTTTGTATAGAAACTAGCACAAAATGACACCTGCCAGCACTGAGGTACTGAAAAAGTTAGCAGTAGAGTGACAACAACAGGACTCTGGCCTGGTACAATTTTCATCTGCATGAGATGAAACTCACTTACCTAAAATAAACAACGGCTGCTACTCCAGCCTTTTAGGTATTCAGGATTTTTATTCATGGCATAATTAATCATTTCTACCATTACAGACAGTGTAATGACAGTGCTGAACGGTTTATTTGCACCATAGTACATCTTTCCTGCACTAATCAGTAAAGCACTGACCTCCTGGCAGGTAGCAGCAGAAGGGCTTGCTTTTCCTCTGTAGTGGTGACAGCTCCCTGCAATGCTGTAAAAAGCATGCTGTGACAACCAGGAATGACACCAGCCAGAAGACAGTCTGAAAAGCACTACAGTAATGTTGAATTGAGCAAAATATTTAACCCTGTGATCTCCCTACAGAGAATACAGCACTGCACCCACATCCAGCTGCTTGCCGTAAGCAGGATGCCATACAGCTGCACTGGCCTGGACTGGGACAGCACCCACTTTGGGTGTGCAGAACATGGCAGGAAGGGAACTGTGTGGGAAGACTAGAGGTTTTGGTTCCTTCTTGAGCAAGCAGAAGAGTGTCCCTTGTATGCCACACATAATGGTATGTCTACACAGATACATATTTAAATATGTCCATACAGATAATTACCTCAGCATAAAGTAACTGGGGAACCACCTGCCTTTGCTCGATCTCTCCCAGTCAAGCATGCATCATACAGCCAAGGCGTCAAGTAAGGAAGCAGAATATTTGTCACCCTCTCTTTTTATCTGAAGGAGCTTAAGCCGTTAGTATTTTCTTTCTTTTACACTTCCATGTTACATTTGCAGGAAGGAATTTCTCCTTCCCTGTGTCTGAAAGCCTTTGATTTATGGACGAAGTGACCATTTCCCTTAACTTTGGCCTCAATTCTAAAGCAATCTGCCTGCTGTACGGGGGTTGAAAAAGGCTAGTGAGGAAAACACACCAACTTCATTGAACCTGTGTCCATCCAAGTGTTTCACTTAGTACTGGCTATCGGCACAGCCAAGTAAATCCTCAATTACAAATCCCTTAGCAGCTCAAGAATGTATCCTACAAAAGCTGCATAACCAGGAAAACAATCATGACTGCTGTGGTAAACCGACCCATTGTTTTGAAATGTCAGCTAAAAAGAACTACAACTCCCATGAATCATCGGGGAGTCCTCCAGAAGCCGGAAGCCGGAAATCGCAGAGGCGGCAAGGTATAAAAACTCAAAAGAAAACAAAGACTCTCTCTTTCCGCTGCGTTGTCCGGAGAGAAAGTTCACTGCTGCCAAGCCTTCCCCCTGCCCAACCCCAGGCCTCGTGGCCAGGGGAGGAAGTCGGGGGGGGGGGAAGCAGCTGAACGGGAGCTGCCGGCAGGAGCCAGACACCCCCCGTGCCACCGCTGGCCACTGCTGGAACTGCGCCAAGTCCAAACGCCAAAAGGTTTGAAGCAGGGTGGAGGAGGGGAAGCTGCCACCTCCCGCTGCCAGAGAAGAAGGCAGAGGGGAAGAGGGAAGCTGCTGCCTCCTGCCGCTTAAAGAAATCTGACACTCTTAAGAATTCTAAGTGCCTCCCGCCATCCGGGAAGCCTGAACCAAGCGCGGCAGGGAGGGGAAAAGCCGTCGCCGCGGGAGTGGCACCAAGCCAAGCTGCTGCCTGTCCCGCATCACTGGCACTGCTCCAAGCTGTGAGCCCGCGCCTAAACCAAAAGAAATTACAGCAAGAAGCTGTTGCTGGCGCCACCCAAGCCAGGGGCGCTGCACCAAAGAAACCTGCTGCCCCAAGCTGGGAGCGCTGCATTGAAGAAGCCACATGCCACCGCCGAGTTGTGAGCCGCGTGCTACTGCTGAAAAAACCGCGGCAAAAAGCCGTCATCATCATCACCGTTGGAGAGAGTCTCCAATTGCGCCGAAAAGCTGGCAAGTCGCCATCATCATCGGAACCGCCCGAGTCTGCCAGCTGAGCATGGTCGACCCGACCATCGCCACACGCTGGAAAAGGGCAGAACTGACATATACACACACGCACCACGCCAGGTTGACTAAGAGGGAGTGAGTGGGTGGGCGTGGCGTCCTTTGATATCGTAATATCTCCACAGAGTAAATAAGGTTTTGTTTGAATATATTTGGTAATAAACTTGTTAAATACTCATCAATCTCCGTGGTTGCCTACG
>JAVSBS010003994.1:0-17402 GCA_033124195.1 Coracias cyanogaster | reverse complement strand
GCAGATTGTGTTGCTCAGGGAACTATCATGGAAGAGATTCCACGCATACCAGCTGTACACCACCCTGGAGGCCTCCTTGGTATTACTTTCCTTAATGTGCGAATAATGCCTTATTTTTATATAAGTTTAATCCCTTTAAGTTACCTCCAGTGATTATCCTACATTTACATCTTGACAGCTCCAGGTCAGTGCTGCAGAACAAGAGAAGCTAGGTGGGTCAGGGCGCTCTCTCAAAGTCCTAGTTGGTTCAAAAAGTTTTTTGTAGCTAGTTATAAAGAAATGGGATGCTCCCTTCATGAAATATTGCAGTACAGATAATTTCCTTTTGATTACCAAGGGCATACAGCCTTTTAATACTTTCTTTCTCATTCATTCCACCCTGTTTGTATCACAGATTTCCATTACTTTTCTTATGAACCTTGGCTCAAACTTAAGCTTTTCAGAACTTCTTTCATTCTTATTGTAAAGACAAAAGGGTAGCCTGCTCCATAACAAAATGCACATGAAGTAAAATGTGTTTTCCCTGGGTCACACAGCTTGTTCCATGGAAAAAGTAGCTAAATGCTTCTGACATTGCCAATAGGTGCCTAATATGAAAGAGAGTACATAAAAGAGAAATAACCCTCCCTGCAAACTACTGGCACAGACACAAGTATTAGTCTGTGCAGGTATCCAAAATACAACACTAGGCTCAAATCTGTATTTGCCCGCAGCTTTGCTAAAGTTACAACAGGAATGCTTTTGTTCCCTCTGCTTTCTTTAATTAGTGTCACATCCATTACTGAGATGCAGCAATATTGACATTCCAGGAAACAATGTCTGGCTCTTGCTAATCCAAAAAAGAGCTGTATATCTTGCAAGGAGACATTGGTTTTAATTTAAGCCTATGGGATTCTGATATTGAAATATGGGCCTTAAATATCTTCTCCATGAGGATATACTGCTGCATATTAATCCTAAACTTATCAGTTGTTGAGCTGCAACAAGACAAAAAGACTAAGGAATGATATAGCACTGGGAATGCCATACCATACGCAGGAGTGCCCTCACCCGTGAACTGCACTACACCAATATTCACTCCCTACATGTAGCCTGTACCATTCATTTGGAGGAAGAGCCAGCTTCAGACAGCCCAGCTTTACCACAGATCCACTCCCACATGCACAGAGAGAAAGTTATATGGAACAGCAACACAGCCCATTAGAGAGGCTGGTGATTATATCATCAGTTTTGCCACTTCATGCATTATTTTCCTTGGCTATGATGATTCATACTGAGACATTTAATTGAGTCATCTTCCATGCAGTCTCTTACCAAAAAAAAAAAGTGAGATAAACTTCGGAAAGTTTTCTGAAGTACCTCCCCCCAGCTTAACACACTTTCTGATTATGCAGCTTTCTATCTTTGCTGCAAGGTGACATGATGTCATCATGATCCATTCATCTTACCTGTGTTTTACCACATTCACCTACTGCTGGAAATGGCACTCCAGAGCAGAGATGCCCTGGAAAGTTCTCAGTCAATAATAAAATGTACACACATTATTTAGCAAGTCTCAAAATCTTCTTTGTTGTGACCCCTTTTACGGGGACTTTTCACAGGGATGGCTGTAAAATGGATTGCTGAGTATTTTTTTAAGGTGTAGTAACAATTTAAGGTCTTGTGCTTTCTTTAAAAGGCTCGCTAAATGTATACCTTTACATTTCATTTTTTCAAATAAGCCTGTAAAAACCTTTCCTATATTAATATGTAAAAAGGTGTATTTCCCATATTCTATATGTAAAACTCTTTCCAATATCAGATTGTAGCAAACATTTTTGGTAAAATGCAAGAGTACAAGGAAGTCTCAAATGGACAGAGATAGAAGCTCATCTTTTTCCATTAGATAAATCTTTATATCCATAAAGCTTCTATTACAATTCATTAACACCTCATAATTATTAACATCCTTGTTAATGAAGCAGCATTCCTGTAATGCTGCTGTGTCCACTTTAGAGAGGAGGAGCTGAAACACTAAAAGACTGTGGTTCATTGGAATTCAGGTCACATTGTCTAAATCAGTAACTTGGGTTCTCTCCATCATGAAGAGAAAAAGCAAGCACTTTCAAAGGGTGAGAGGTCCTTCCCAAAACAAGTAAATTGAAATTACTCTCAGGGATTACCTAACCCTAAACTAGATACAGAGACAAACTGGATGGCTGGACAATACAAGACACCAACTTTGTTTGGTAATTCCCGTGCATGGGGACTAACTCAGATTATAAAGAATGCAGCAAAACATCATTTTGAGCTTGTATTTCTTAAAAGCTGACCCCATATCTTAACTACTGAGTAACACAAAATAGCGGACAAGACACTAAAATAAGCATTTGCTAAAAATCTCATTTGATGGATTTGATGTAATAAGGAAATTATTTTAAAAGTTTACTCTATCACTGATTCTATAACACAGCCATTACTGCTGCAGACCAAAATAGCTTGTTTGAAAGTGCCACAATGATGTATGAGAAAATTATTACATATAAAAATAGTAAAACTAGAGACAATGTTGACTACAAACAACTTTTCAAAAATGCTTGCAGCAAGTCATCCAACATGTAGATGGATCATGCAGCTGGTTTTGCCTTTGAATTCACTAGAATAGAAGATGAAAAAGTAAGGTCAAAAGCCAGCCTGGATTTTAGGACCAAAATTTACTAATCAACTAATATAACATATTTAAGGAACCACCTTTTTCATAATTTTTCTTGCTTTCCTTTACTTTGCTTCTATTTCCTTAAACAATTCCCAAATGACAAATCTTTCCTGGAGCTTCTGCACAAAATGTGGCAGCTTCCAAGTGACAGAAGGGTAGGAGAAAGTGAGCTAGCACCCAAAGAGAAAGGAGATAATGAAGCCATAAGAGCACAGCTGGGCTTCAAGTGTATTACAGCCTTCTTATAAAATTCTCATCCATTTGGTTAGTTACACTGTAGTTTTTCCACAATATGTTTTTTCCAGAAGAAATGAAGTGTGATACTGTCACTTGTGTTCAAAATCAACTGGTATCACTGATTTCAGTGGAGTCGTTTGGCGTATAAAGCTAGCTCAGAATTTTGGTCCATCTTGTACAGCTAAACGAAAACAGGTGCTTAGAACAGAAAAAAAACAGGGTGGCCAAAGTGTAGGTCTAGTTAAACTAGTATTAAATGTATTCCGCATTTGGAAACCAATTTTCAGCCAAAGGGTTTTAGGTTTAGCATACTGAGTGATTTTATTTATTTCAATTTTGCAATAGTTTGACAACATCCAAGGAAATTAATCATGAATTTCAGATAAAGTTCTGGTTTCTGCTGGGTTTATTTTTGTACACTGTGGTACAGCTGAGAAGTCTGTGAGGAAGTTTCTTTACTTTTCTTTTACAAACCTGGCTGGTTTTCAACATTTGTTTTCATTCTGAAATCAATTCAGGTTGATTCACTTCTAATTAGCCCACTCAAACATCTACTAATTTAAAGAGGAACTGAAATGCTTTAAAATCAATATATTTCAAACATTTCTTAATGCTGGTAACCACAGTTTACACACTGCCCAGGCAATGAAAGGTCAAAGCACTGAAAAAAAAAAGACCAAAGAAGCCAGTCTGTGGAATCAATACACAACTACGCTACAGCAGCTACAGAGCAAAAACATGTCATAGCAGAGAGCTCCCATGGTTTAGATGAGCAGTTCCAGGCACTGGCCATACAAACTCTTGTACTTGTTTTTTACAAGATGGGAAGCCATACAAGAATATTTAGGTCAAATAAATAATATTTGTCTCATAAATAGTACAAGTCAGTGGGTGTGTCCTTGGAGGTTTCTCTTTAGTGGACAATATTTCTTTCCTGAAAAAGAAATGCAAGCGTCTTTTAAACATTTATATCAAGAGTACCGATGATTTATATAATGTTCCTGTTCTTTCATATACATATCCAGAAGGATGTGCTTAGCAGAAAAACCCAACCAAATAAACAAAACCATGGAAAAATAAAAATCAAGGAAACACATGCCAGGCATAAATGAAAATATACTGGGTCAGGTACTGGTTGTTAGATCTTTCTTTCATAAATAGGGCTCTTACCAACTCCTGTCAGGCTACCAAGTGGTCTAGAACTTTCCGTTTTCACTAGCCACAGATGTGAATTCACCCTGAAACAAAGACTAAACTTAAGATCAGATTCACCACTTAAAGAATACTCAGAATGCATGGCAGGTCAGGAATCAAAACGCAAACAGAGAGGTGGAACCGTCCAGTAGCCTGGGTCCAACAACTGCACACTCCACCTCCTATTGTATATGTATTTAGTGCTTCTTTACATCACACCATACATTTCCCTATTCACTACCAATCACCTACTATCAGGGATGACTACGTGCTCTCTAACTCACTGCTCACTTGTCACATTTCCAAGCAACCATTTCATGCAGCTAATTACAATCATAACTGGGATGCCTTTGAGACATATTCCTCATGTTTGCCAGACAAAAGATCCAGAACTCCCTGTCTTGTGTGTACTTAGCAAACAGAAAAAACCACAGCCTAACCTTTTCTTAAACCTGTTGCAGACCTACATGGTATCAGTATGTCACTGAGAACTCACTTGGCCTACATCAAGAGAAGCTAATTCAGCTCAACCTATTTTAGCCCAAATTTCCCCCAAAGTGTCTCTGATACCAAAAGACTTCTGAGAATACATTACAAAGATTATAATCCCCAAGGAAATGTATTCTTCTGCAATAGTCCCATCTGAACTTTAAGAGTGCTACGACAAGCAGCAGCAATAACAACTTCAGGGTCCTGCCACTGGATTCACTGCTCAGGATGGATACAGATCTAACTCACGTCTGCAGCCTCAGAGCCTTCCCAGCTTCTATACCCACAACTTCTCCTGCTTAGTACACAAGGTTATAATGGAAAAACATCCTGGTCCCAAGCCGGCAATGAATATCCATAGAATTACTCAAAAACATCTCAAAGGAAAAAATGCTTAAGCATACAGCTCATGGCTTGGAGCATTTCTGCTACAGGACCATTACTGTTACAAAGATATAAGCAAAGGCACATTTACCTTTTTCATACAATACCACCATACAGGAATTCAGAAAATTCCCATGTTGCAGTTGGTCAGCGTTACACTTCTTCATCTGGCCACTTAGCTACCTTCTGTCCTGTTTCATATGTTGTAAACCATCTCTCTGCCTCAGAGGTTTAGAAAGGAAAAGTTGGAAAGAAGAAATGTAGGGGTCACTGCATCCATAAATGAGGACAGAGAATTATTATAACTTCTGTTCAGGCCATTTCTGTGGTGCTTATTGGCACGGATAGCAGTTCTCCTGGAATCACCTGAAACCTAATGGGTTATAGCAGCCTTTGAAGAAAGATCGTTAAAAACAGAGCGAAATGAAGTTACAAAGATACAAAACGCAAGGCAAAATTCTTCAGTGCTATGAATGAGTTTGTTACAGAGTGTTAATCTATCAGTATGGGCTAATTTTACACAAAGGCACTGGAACAGCATTACTCTAGATTCAGAAGTGGTGCTTTCCCCCAGAGAAGGCTCCCAGGAGAACCACTTTGATTGCTTTTGTACCATCCCCCTTCCCTCTCAACCCTGGGAAGGAGTGCTATATTTCAACTCCTGCCTGAGAGAGAGAAATGAAAGAAAGATCATTGTACCAGGCTTGAAATCCCCAAATGCTTTTAGTGGTTGTGATTTCCCCAGTGAGCAATTTTTAACAGAATGAGCGGATAAAATTACACCACAAACCATCAGACTGAAGGATAGAACCTTCATCATAATCAAGCATCATTCTCACAACTGCTTCATCTCAGGAATTCCTTGAATATTCATCCCTCTTAAAGGCAAGGGACAGAGATCTCTGAAGGACTTTAAATACACACTGTAGGCCAGAAATCTGTCTATGCTTTATTGTAATAGAAACACTGGCTATATTTACCGGGCATGTATTTACTCTCCCATTAGGGTAAGCCAAGGCAGCCCCGTGTTCTCAGCTAATGCGATGTACAGTGGTACGTGTTCACAGCAGCTGTACTGTTGTGCTGCTCACACTGTCACTGATTCAGCCCTGAGTTCCCTACCAAAACTGTGGGATAATTAAATACCAGTCAGACACTGAACCCAAATATGAAGAAGGGACATTGAGCAGTTACAGATTTATAGTGCTGTAAATGAAGACATGAGGAACCACCAGCTCTGCTCATCACACTTTTCCTCCTGATCCTGAATCCTTCTTTCTAGCGTTATTTTTTATTCATATGACTGTTGTGAATAATGATTGCTCTAACAAATCTTCACAGGTTCAGATACTTAATCATACACCTTCTGTATCTATGACCAGGGTAGCAGTCCTATAGACCTGACTTTTTAAGGTCAGCTTTCAATTACCAGCTCTATGGTTGCATATTTTACCACTTCTCTTTCCTTCACAGTTTCTAAATGTCAAACGTATAAAGCATTTGACATTTAGGGAAACGCAGCATTATAACGACTCCCCCAAGTTATGGCCATGCACTAATTTTTAGGCAACATATGCTAATCAGCGTGTAATTTTCAAGCCTTAATTTCAACTCTAACACACATAATTTAAAATCACCAATTTAAAGCATTTTAAAATTTAAATGAGACTGTTCCTAGTATAAAAAAAAATTGAATTATAAGCATGATCACTGAACCAAAAATATGATTGAGTATATAATTGGCACATGTGCATATGAATGCTGCAATAAGAACTGACACTGGTTACAAATAATTGATTTATGAATAGATGTGCTCTTTGTGAACTTTAGAAATCTGTAATTCAAAATCACTCTCATTACAGAAACTGGTCATTTTAGCTGAAAATATTTCTATGGATGAATGAGCCATGAAAATTAATCACTTTTATGGCCACAGAAAGAGGTTGTTCTGGGTCACTGTCCAGATAGTAAAATACTAGAAGCCTGTGATCTAGTTTATAATTCATCATCGGCTACAGTTAGCCCTACAGATATTAAAAATCATTTTCTTGCTCCTTATGAAACAGAAATTGCTCTAGAAACCTCTGCAGCTCATAAAGTTTAAATGTCAAGTCCAATAATTTGATTAATATTTGTCTGTAAATTAGAAAATCTTTGAATAAGTTGTTTATTGGTATTTGAGTTAGGCATCCCAAAAGAAAATGCACCCACAAACCTAGCTCTTAAAATCTCCGTATTGCTGCAATCACATGGAAATTCAGCATCTTCAGCATGACTAACAGTACAATTATTCTAACATACTTGAGCCCAGCAGTGTATTCCATGGGTCTGCAGCTCCTAAGCAAACATCAGTGGATGTTTTGATAGTGCAAGAAGGCCAAAGCTAATCTCTAAAAGAGGAAGGTAGAAATTAGCATGTAAACTGAAATCAAATCATGACCGTACAAATGTGCCCATAACTGGTTTGCTCCCAGAGACGTGAAAAGAAAAATTGAATGTCAAGTAATATATCCAATCATTTCCCCATAGAAATTAAAATTTCAATCATGTTTAACACATAAAATATATGTAACTAGGCAGATAAAATTTTACTGTCTTTGCTTCTAACATACAGGACACGCACTACTATCCATTATGAATACATCCCTGATCATTGCATTCTTAGGCCTGTGCTAAAGGTATTACTGTGGAGGTTTTTGCATTATTCTAAACAAAACCCAGATTATTTCCCTCTCAACCCCAAAAAGTTATTAGCAGTGTCTTACATTGTCTTACCACTTGGAACAAGAACAAAGAACACCTTCAAGCACTAAAAAAACGTAGCAACATTTCTTTACCATGCTAAACAGCAACATCATATCACCCATTACAAATTCTTACTGATATTACAATTTTTTCAATTTTTCATTTAACTTTAGCGAAATTCCAGTTTACACATTTGTTGCTCAGAGAGCCAGTGGAATCTCCATCTCTGCAGATGTTCAAACTGGACAAGGCTCTGGATGACCAGGCTGTATAACCAGACCTGCTTTTGAGCCAAAGTTTGGTCTGGAGACCTCCAAAGACCCCGTCTAGGAAATCTGCTTCTGTGATGGATTTCAGGGTTTCTAAGCTCTTACATTCTCTGAAAAGTTATAATATATATTATAACTAGACTATAGAATGGTTTGGGTTGGAAGGAACCTTAAAGATCATCTAGTTCCAACCCCACTGCCATGGGCAGGGACACTTCCCACTAGACCAGGGTGCTCAAAGTCCCATACAACCTGGTTTTGAACACTTCCAGGAATGGGGCATCCACAACTTCTATGGGCAACATGCTCCAGTGCCTCACCACCTTCACAGTGAAGAACAAGCCATTACCCCTTGTCCTATTGCAACACGTCTTTGGAAAAAGTCCCTCCCCAGCTTTCTTTGTAGGTCCCTTTAGGTACTGGAAACCTGCTAAAGGTCTCCCCAGAGCCTTCTCTTCTCCAGGCTGAACAACCCCAAACCTCAGAGTTTCTTCATAGAAGAACTGTTCCAACCATCCTGTCATCTTTGTGGCCCTCCTCTGAACTCGATCCAACAGGTCCACGTCTTTCCTGTGCTGAAGACTCCAGAGTTGAACACAGTACTCCAGGTGGGTTCTCACGAGAGCTGTGTGGAGGGGAAGAATCACCTCCCTTGATTTGCTGGTCATGCTTCTTTTAACACAGCTCAGAATGCAACTGGCTTCTGGGCTGTGAGGATATATTGCTCAGTCATGTTGAGCTTCCTGTAAACCAACATCCCCAAGTCCTTCTCCACAGGGCTGCTCTCAATCCATTCTCTGTCCAGCCTGTATTTGTGCTTGGGGTTGCCTCAACTCATGTGCAGGACCTTACACTTGGTCTTGTTGAACTTCATGAGGCTGGCATGGGCCCACCTCTTAAGCCTGTGGAGATCCCTCCAGATGGCATCCCTTCCCTTCAGTGTGTCAACCGCACTACACAACTTGGTGTCATCGGCAAACTTGCAGAGGGTCCACTCAATCCCATTGTCCATGTCGCCAACAAAGATTTTAAATAGCACCAGTCTCAATACTGACCCAAGGAATACCACCCATCACTGGTCTCCACTTGGACATAGAACCATTGACTGCAACTTTCTGAGTGCAACCATCCATCCACTTCTGTATTCACCAAGTGTTCCATCCATCGAATCCATGCCTCTCTAGTTTAGAGACAGGAATGTCCTGCAGGACACTTCCACATGCTTTGCAAAAGTCCAGATGGGTTATTACCATAAACAAGTCACCAAATGTCTGTGGAATTGCCCCTGCAATCAACCTTGGACAGTGAAAAATGCAAGATGATGCCATTTAATTAATTTTGACCATAATCTAAGTTAAGTCACATAACTTCTCAAACAGGTCTAAGAACAGGGATATGGGCAGTTAGCGCATCTCAGCTAATGAACAGTAACTTGATAAACTACTGTCACTTGATCATGATTCTCTTCTCTCAAAGACTGTTGAGAACAAGGGCAACAGCACATAAGAAACACCAGTTATGAATAAGCAAACAAGACAAAATAGAATTTCATATGTAGTATTTTAGAAGGGGAGTCAAGTTATAGATTCAAACAGGAGGGAGTTATGGTCAGAGCATCAATGAAAAGTACATTAGTAACGTTATTCTGTCCTTGTTTAACAGAAGAGTGGAAAGGAACGTAAGATCAATCAACAGGAAACACAGCTTCTCCTAGTTACCGCACCTTTGCATTTGAAAGGGAATTCTGGAAGTAAAAGCCCATGTGATGATGTTTGATTATTTGCCACTGGGATCACACTGTGCTGTCTAATGTACAGCACCATCAATAATAGTTTTGCCTGTGTATTAATTTGCTCTGTACTACCCAAACGTGAAGATGCTGCCTAGGAAGCTAGGCAGTAAAAACAGTCAGAGGAGCAGGAGGATTCTGAAGAGGCTATTTCATTAGGTGTCACATATATGTGAAAAATACAGTAAAGGCCCATTAAATACCTCTGTTTTATAGAAAATAGAGAACACTTTTGTAAGCATGATACATTGAAATAAAACATAACAAGTATATCCAGCTACTTAACATGGCAAGTATGGAAAAAAATAGCACTCACAGCACAAACATGAAAAAAAATTCTTGGAGATTCATAGTATTTAGGACAAAAAGGTATCTTTGGATCACCGAGTCTGACCTCTGTAACAATGTAATAATTCTTACATTTTAATAAATCAGCCAGCAGCATTAACAAGTCATTTCAAAGGGGATAATGAGGTGGTTTGCTACATGTTTTATGGGAGGTGTCTGCCAACTGCCAAAGAGAGCACAGGAGAGACTACATGTAATCAACAGTTAGCAGAGGCTGGCTCCAGAAGCTCATCAGAGGTGATGAACTCTTCTCAATACTACATGTAATGTTTCCTGAAGGGTTTTGGAAGAGAAAATGAGCCTCTCATATTTGAAGCTTGAGAGGCAAGAGTCATTGGAGGGTGGTTAAGAGAGGATTAAATTGGTCAAAACGCTACTCTAGGAAAGTGACCTCTGTAAGCAGCATTCTGGCTGGATACCAGCTGGAGAAGTCTGCATTTGTTGAGCCTGGATAGAATCATGCTTCAGTGATGAGAGACTAGGCAAGAGCCATCACCATGCAGGTGGTCAAGAAAGGCCTTCATAATCTAAAGGGCATAGACTGAGTCTGAATGCAAGGAGACAAATGGGTTTGAGTTGTAGAATAATCTCTGAAAAATAGGTAGGATAGTGACCAGTGACCGAGACAGGAAGTAAGTGGGAAAGTCAAGTAAGTAGTGGTGGCAATCTACAGCAGGTTTATATCATTACTAAATGTGCTCCCTTTTAATAAAGTGGACTGAAAACCTTCTTCTCCTCTCCAGAATTCTTTCCTTCACTTTCAAAGTCCCTAGTGAATACATATTTATTTCTTTTCAACTAGGTGAAATAAAGCACAAATTTCAACTTGTCTTTGTTGTGATGTCTTGACATAAGACTTAAAAGTAGACCTGGTACTGCTGTTCTATAAACAGGGTCCTATACGGGACCCATTCCTGGTATCATGGTAAAATCATTAATATTTAAGATTTGAGAGGTTTGGCTAAGAAGTTTATCCTAACTAAAACAACATTCCTTTCAAGTAAGAATCTAATAGTGCTTGTTTCCAACTCCCTACTTCCCCACATCGTTAACTATGATTGTAGTTAATAAAGCTTCTGTCGGACCTGTCCTAAATTGCACTTGCATTATTACGCACTTGGAGACCCCAGATTTCCAACACCAATATTAGCAAATAAGCAGTTCAGAAAGGTGCTGTCATTCAGCGTGTAGCTCAGTGTAACTGCAAACTTTTCCTTCCCAGTGGATTTGTCCCAGCATAAATTCATGGATTAAAGTGGAGCATCACTTTCATACAAGTGATAATTCTGTGAAAGACATGTTGGATCCATGAAGAATTTCTAAGATACTTCCCTCTCTGATACAAAAGAGGAAGTCAAACTCTTCCATTCAACGGATTCTGCCACCAACCAAGCTCACAGTTAAACCCCTTTCACTGACCATCACATGTAATACAAGGCACTCATCTGACAATAAAGCTAATGCTTCTGCATGAGGAGTGCATCTTGTTGGACAACTCCTCCATCTAGCCTCCTCGCACAGCTAATGTTTCCTATGCCATGTGCTGCAATACATTTACAGATCATAGAATCATTTTGGTTAGAAAAGACCTTTAAGATCATCAAGTCCAATTGCCAAGTCACCACTAAACCATGTCCCTCAGCACCACATCTGGACATCTTTAAATACCTCCAGAGATGGGGACTCCACCTTTTCCCTGAGCGGCCTGTTCCAGGACTTTAAAACCCTTTCTATGAATAAATTTTTCCTAATTTTTTTTAATTACATCTGTGAATTTACAAACCCTTTCAGAGGTATCATGTTCAGATCATAAATGTGTGTAGCTCCCATTTCTTTCTTTTGCAGTCTGATCACCACAGGGGTTGTACAGTTTGTTACGACACCATGACAGCCTTGCCTACAGCAGCTGTGAGTTCCCACATTCGAATGTAGTAACATATCTTTAAGCATTGTTACCACAATTTCCACCAAGGTGCAAATGCAAACACTTAAATCAGAATTTATATGTCACAGCAATACAGTCACTTGCTCGTCTGTCAGAGAAGTTGGTCATCTCATCTATTATAACTGAACACCCTTTTCAAAAATGTTCTCAGAAATATGCCCCATGCTTTTAAGAGCCATGATGCCCATTATCTCATTTAAAGTAACTATAATGATCAATGTGCCTTGAATCATTTTCAGCTGTGGGGTTTTACTTTGCCAGCAAGCAGAGCAACCAAATATAGCTGCCAGCCAGCCTTTCCACTTAAGCATGGTCTGTATAATGGTTTGTAGTACAAACTTCTCCCAGGGTAACATACACCTTTTAGTATTTTCATTATGCTTGTCTTGTTTTCTCTTCTAGAAACCCTGAGAAGTGAGCACACTGCCGATACCTCTGTGGTCTTTTGAAGAACTTAAAGTACTTTGTGGTGGCCTAAAGACACTCAGTGCCTCTCACATTCATCTCATGCTTTATTCCCAATCAGTAAATGAAGACTGGTATGAAAGCACTTTTTGTAGATGTAATAAAAAATAGCCAAAATTTTCAAAAAAGTAGAAATGAAATAATGAAATGCACTGTCCTCAGTTCCGGAATAATCCCGTCATGACATATAATCTAAAAAAAAAAAAGAAGAAGAGGAGAAAAAAAGTTATTTAAAACACATATGCAGAAGAAGTAAAAGAAAATCAGCATGTTTTGCAAAGGAAGCAGGAAGGACACACAGTAGCTACCAATAAAAGCAGGAGATGTATATGCAGGGAAAGATCTCCCCAAGACAGACAATTTTGAAGACCCTGAACACTGAGCTATTTATCAGACAGAAGGAAATGACCCAACAGCAGAGGACAACTCCCCAGAACAGCCTTGGCCAATGACAGCATTTGGCACACAAGGGAAAAGGGGTCGTTTTCAAACATCTAAGACTATCAGAGTATCATTTTCTCTTACCTGAAGAGAATAAACTGTGAGCAATAAAGAAAATTTTCTTTGCTATAATAATCTGCAACAAGGAAAAAATTCAATTGCTTCTAGTTTGGGGTAAGGTTTTTTTATTCTGGCTTGTGCCTGTATAGAATTTGTATTTGATAAGGCCACCTTCCAAAAACGGTATTAAGAGGAACTGGAACCATTACTTGCCTGGATGTGTTGTTCCAGTGATTATCTTGCTATTAGATGCTTGAGCTTGATTTTGAATCTGAACTTCTCTAATTTCATCTTCCAGACATGACACCCTTTTCTGTTAGATTCAAGAGCCATGCGAAACCCTGATGAAGGTATGCTGTCATCCAGACATCTCTTGATCTCCTTTGACACTAACTAAACAAAGGAACTTCTGTAAACCCTTCACTAGGAAACATTTTCTCAGGTTGTCAGCATAATTTCTGTGACTCTTTCCTGCATTCTTTCTCATTTGTCAGTACCTTTTTAAAACATGCTGGCCTGAACTGTATCCAGCTTTCAAATACTGATCTCATAATTTCCCTGCCCAGAAGTAATATTACCTCCCTGTTTCTGTTCATGGCTCTCCTTATATCACAGCAGTCCACTTTGCCACAGCTCTGCACAGGAAGCTCCTGCACAACCATCGAGTTCCTGTGCAGAGTCAATGCTTTCCAGTACTCAGTCCCCCATGAAGTATGTACAACAGCATCATCTCTGAGAAATATAGTTATTTCTATGGTTATGAGAAACACATGCATTTAGCAGCATGTGTGAAAAAACCAGTTGTCTGAACAAGCTGTAAGGCCAAACGCCCGCCTTCTCCATGCTCTGCCTTCTTCTTCATTTACCGCTGCATCCATCTTGGTAACATGGCCCGTCTTTGCCAGCGGTCCTGTGGGTTATCAAATAACTGTAAATCTGGCACAGGCACCGTGGGGTGCTAATGTTTTAAGAGGTTGTAGCAAAACGGGTATTTATCCCCTTCACAAGTATTTCAATGAAAACTGGCACTTGTGTTATAATGACACAGAATAAGACAAGTGCCTTTCAAAAATCTGCTGCATCTATGGAAGAACAAAATATATCTTCCCATTGTAATAACATCACGTCTGTGTGACAAGACTTATTTTCTACTAAATTGATATAGATTGGCAAGTATTCTTTTCTTCTCCATTTTCTTCTTTCCTTCAGAAATGCACAAAGGACTGGTTTGGGATAAGGAAATAAACCCGAAGCATTCTCTCTGTAACCCTTACTTCAGCTATGCTCCTAATTGTTCTCAGCTTGCCTAGCAATTCAGAAAAAATGAGTGAAGACTTCAACATTTGGCTCACCAATGGAAGGAAGAAAAAGAAAGTAGGTAAAATGGGCTGTGCAGCGCCCAGGGTATTCCAGCTCAAAGATTCTGAGAGGTCAGTAATAACTGCACAATTTTGTGCAGGGGCAGAGTTTGGTTCATTACAAGGTCCGAGTATCTAAATGACACTCATGAAACATGGAAGATTAAATCGATGTGTAGTTAGCTCTCTGTCAAAAGTAAAAAACAATACTGGCAAAGAGGAAGGAATTAAAAGGAAGTAACAAACACATTTAGAGAGATTCCAGTCACTTCTCACTTTGCAGGAGAGAACCCTTGAGGCAATTAAAGGCAGGCCCAAGCGAGGTAGAGAGCATTCATAGAGAAGCTGGATGCCCATTGGAAAGTAAAACTTACCCATGTTTTTATTGCTATTTAAAATATTTAATGCTAAATGATGCAGAAATTACAAAGAATAAGGTAACTGGGGTGTACATACTTTAATACTGTGTATAACTGTCTCAGTGTGACAGAAAAAATATTATTATAATAGCCCTTTATACATTTGCACATAGAATTCTATCTACGTGTTACTTTGTGGCTTTACTAGATATTTGGTTTTCAACAGATTTGGTGCTTCACAGGTTCATCTTTCAAAGTTTTAAATATTTTTTTCTGAAACTTAAAATTCATATTTCATATCAGTGTGGATATTTAAAGAAGATTTTAAATCTTCTGAAAGAAAATTCTAACAAAAGCCATTTCTAAAATTCACACACAGGCTGCTGTCATATATTGAGGTTCTTCATGCTTCTTTTGTACAGCTAACCATGGCTATCTGCAACAGTTATTATTAAAATACGAACTTTCTCAATATTTTAATTTAAGTTACTATAAGACTACATATGCCAAAAATCCAAAGGAAAAATAACTCCAGGCATGAGTGTACTGAGGACAGTCACTTGACTAGATGCTCAATGGTTATAGGATTAAGCCCATGGTTATATGGATTAAAGCCTAGGAGACTATAAAAAGAGATCAAGAAGTGAGAAGAAGTGCTTAGGAAGGAATGAGAGGCATGGGGCCCTGCTGGATCTCCTGAAGGAAGGCATGCTGGCTGGTAAGGCCCCGGCGGAGAAATATGTCATTGTGTTACTTAAGGATCATTTTTCTTCTTTCAAGCGGGCTGTTTGGTTTCTATGGACAGCTCTATATTTGCTGGCCAAATCAGGGTGCATCCCAAACCCTGATGCTCCTGCTATTCAGACCAGGAAGCCACTGGACCAGGTGACGTTTTTCATCTCTTGGCTGTATGAACATGTTTTCCATCCATCCATGGCACACAGGGTCCTGGAAGCAGACTTGCCACTCAGGAGACAGCTGAGGCATGGCCCCAGAGGAGCAGCTCCCATGTACTGCCAGTCACAGCTCCCCAAAGGGAAGGAATGCACGTGTGTGAACTCATCCAGACCTCCTGGACGCTGGAGGTCACAGACTCCCTGAAGAGTGAGTAACTTCCAGACTATGCCCTGAGAAAGATAACAGCACTAGACTTCACAGCTGATGCCCCAGGATATGCCAGTATTATGTGAAGTCATATTATGCCACCTGAGATAGCCCAGAGTATCTCTGTACGTCACCATGGCAGTTACAGCATCAGATCCTAGCTCAGGTCCAAAGCCAGCACAGCCCGACCTCTGCCTCCTGTTCCAGCAGCACTAGGCTGTTCTGTGCTAGCTTGAGGGTCAGCAAACATCATCTGCACCAGCATGCTTGCAAGAGAGAGTCAGAAATCAGCAGTAAGACTGGAGTGCGAGAACTCTTTAAGTATGACCCATCACTAATTTTCGCATCTGTTAATCCTCCCAGTGCCTAAAAAGAGTTTCTGCTCTAAATTGCAACTGTTCTGTAATGTTGCAGGGTGAAATCCGTGCCAGTGCCATCTGCCCTAATGACCAAGGTACTCCATCGCCTCGCTAGCAGTGACAAACTGTATCCTGCATGGATGCAAACATTACCTTGTTCATAATGTGTTGTAACTGGAATGGAAACCATTCACAAACTAAGTGAATCAACACAGCTCTCCATAGTCCTAAATTTAAATTTTTAATTGAAATGCCGGTTTTCCCAATTTGTGAAACAAATGTTTAAACAGGATGAAGAAAAGCTTATGCATTTTTTTAAGGGAATTGTTCTAAATGTAGGAATGACAGAAGCTGAAGCACACCAAACATAGTCTAGATCCCAGGAAAGTATTTGTGATACTGTCATGTAAGAGATCAGTGGATAAATCAGGAAGACCGTGATCAGCAGCAAGGTGATAGACATTTTAAATCCTGGTTATAAAGCAGGAAGGTCACCAGGAATATGAATAAAACATCTTGACTCATCCAGCAAAGTTTCGCAGGGCTTAGTACAGTGACTGAGGTACGCCTGCATGAAGGATGGCACCGCACGTGCCTGCTGAGCACATTATCAACAAGGGAGCAGGAAATCTTCCCTCCAGATTCCGCTTGTCCCTGAGGGCCAAATCCTCCGAAGTGCTTTAGGTGTATAGCAACGTAAGTGAGGACAAAGCATGTTTTCATAAAATTGCCCAGGTTCTCCTGAAGACCAACTCATTCACTATTTTGGCATGTCCTAGTTATACGCTTCTCCCCACCGACAATATAGGGCACCTTGGGAGACGATCATCTGTATTTGGTGTCTAAAGCTGCTCGGTGTGGCTCCTCTTGACCCACTGGTTTCTCTGCACGTTCTAACCCACTAGAAGTCCCACTAGCCAGCCCGGACTACCCAACCGCGTCACACCTTTGCAAATCTAGCCACCTCTCCCTAACCTCACCCTCTGAAGACATCAGGCAGCCCCACGCCCTGCTTTTCCCCACCAAGCCCATCAGATCCTACCTTCTCTAGACCTGACACTGCGCATCTCTCCTTTAAAACTTTTAGAATAGATCTCCATATAGGTTAATCCTCCCACAGGGAAGAGGGCTGAGGGGCGGGAAACGTCGCCTCAGGGGGAG
>JAVSBS010003993.1:0-11173 GCA_033124195.1 Coracias cyanogaster | reverse complement strand
CTGCTCGCCGTGCGCCTGCAGACTCGGGTCGATGCGGCGAACGGCCGCGACCCGCGGGTCACGTGACGCGGCGGCCCCGGGCGGCCGGTAAACAGGCGGCGGCCGCTGGCGCGCGCCCCGCCCGCTCGCCGAGGAGGCTGCTGGGAGCCGTGGTTCGCCAGCGCGCGGAAAGAACTACCGCGGCCCGAAAGGGGGCGGAGCATGTCCGTGCTCTGCTTCGATTGGGCAGCGGGGCGGGGTGCGGGAGCCAATCGCGAGCGAGGGAGAGGGCCGCGGTCGGCCGCGGTAGGCCGAAGGAGGCGCGCCGGCGTCGCCGTGGTAACGGCGGGACGCCGCTGGGCGAGGCGGGCCGGCCGCGGCCGCACAGGTAGGGCCCTGCGGCGGGCCGGGCGCCGCGGCCTGCGCGGCCCGGGGAGACGTGGGGCATCGGGAGGTGGAGGAGGCAAAACCGAGGCCCCAGCGTAGGGACGGGAAGCGAGTCCAGCGGCGCCAGGCCTCGGGACCGCTTCGGGCCGGGCCCCTGGGTGCCGGGAGTCTTCCCCGCTCCGTGGGCCCAAGGCGGCGTCTGGAGAAAACGAGGTGCCGTAGGGCGCGAGGGCCTTCTCCATGGTCCCCTTGGCTGGTGGTGGTGCAGCCAGGCGTTGGTTTCCGATGGAAGAGCCGGGCTGGTTGGGTTTCAGCCTGCTCAGCTCCCCGCTGCAGCAGCCTCGGCAGCCACAGGACCCAACACCTGAAAGGAGGAGGCAGGGAAAAGAGAGGAATGGGGCGGGGGCAGTGGCGGGGCTTTAGGTGGCAGCCTGGTCTTTGTTACCCTTAAGCCTGCAGTG
This sequence comes from Coracias cyanogaster, assembly GCA_033124195.1. Lineage (NCBI taxonomy): Eukaryota > Metazoa > Chordata > Aves > Coraciiformes > Coraciidae > Coracias > Coracias cyanogaster. The sequence goes on along the minus strand of JAVSBS010003993.1, from coordinate 10,346 downwards.
AGACTGCACGTGTCGAAATGTCCTCGGTCAGAAGGATAAAGAAGCAGTTTGGCAGAAGTGCTGGAAAAAATTTTTCTGAAACTGATGTTGCGGAGCTCCAAAATTGCTTTCTGTCAAGATGACTTCGTTAACAAGTTATTTATTGTGGCTGCTTCTCAGCAGTTAACATACAGCCTAGCAGTTGTAAAGCCAGCCAAAAAAATATTTTCATGAGTTCTGTACAAATATGTCATGAGACAATTGTCCTTATAGGGTTTACAGATGAGCAAGGAACCGCTCAATTCAGTTTAAAAGACTTTTATTGACTTCATAGCCCACATTGTCATTGTATAATAATTTCAAAAACTGAGATGGGGGTTGTGAGTGTAGATGATATAAACTCAGGGGCTGCATTCTTGTCATAGATGTAATTTACTGCCAATAATGACAGTGACACATGCATAGAAGGGTGAATTGTTTTAGCTACAGTGCAACATAAGAAATAATAAAATCTGGAGCTGTTACTTTATTGATTTGCTGCCTTTCGCACTCCATGTGTTATTTTCCAAAAATAACCGTGCAAGACATGCAATATGATACTTGGTCATCAAGCTCTTTTCACCTCGTTAGCCTCATTTCCATTTTTATCACTGTCGGTGATTGACTATTTATGAATCTGAAATGAGGCCTGAGTGTCCAAGAGGAAAGATGACCCTAGCTTTTTGGTCTGTCTATAATTTTCACAGTGGAAAGTTTACTAAGGATTCATATTCATTGATAAAGCCTTTAAATTATTTAATTGGTTTACATTATTCTAGCTCAAAAATCATTAGATGAAACACAAAAAGGGCCAGCTTGCCACATGATAGTTTAGTATAGAAAAATAGAATTCTACAAAGACAAAGATGTATCAGGAAAAATCTCGGGACATGACAAGATAGAAGTTATGTTTTTCAAGTCTTCAGGAATAGAAATACTGCAAAATTCTCACTCTTGATACCAAATGTACATGTAAGGTAATTTGTCAGGAAAACAGTTACGGACCTGTAAGAAGTGTGGTGCAATGTGCTATAATTCCACTAGATGACAGCCAATTCAACAAATACTCTTAACCGACTGTTCAAAGGGAATCCCTGGTCTTTGGTTCCATTGGGCTCACCAGGGCCACCCACTTCTCCTGATGTCAGTGCTGCTGTTCCTTATCATTGTCTCCTACTACTCCATTAGTGCTGCTCTCCCACTGCCCCCCTTTTCCTCCAAGACCTTGGTTTTCCATGCTCCTTGTGTAGGCAGTGGTTTGTCAGGTTGGGCTCCATAGCTCTGTACTATGCCATGGATCATCTTTAATATATTTGCATAATTGAGAACTTTGTTCAAGAAACCATTCAAAGATGCTTAAGTCTTAGCTATGTATATAATTAATTGTTTTGTCTTGTTGTTTTTATTTCTTTTCATTAAATACAGTCTAAGCATATGAATATGGTTAAAAATATTGGAAAAAAAACAGATAAGAAGTAATTGCTAGGAATTTTTTCTTTCTCCATACATATAGGTTTTTAATGTTTTACTTATACCATCTACATTCTGACCATAATATTGATTCAATGTAATTTTCATGCTCCTGATTGATTCCAGCTGATCCCATATCAGCAGGTATGGCCTGTGGCAGGGTCCAACAGTAAAATGAGATTTGATTTCATCTTAAATTTTCTGACTTGTCACTTGCAGGAAGAGAAAACTATATAAAATTTATAAATGAAGAATTAATTAGAGCTCCAGTTTCAAGATGCTTGTGTGATTCCTCAATGAATTACAATGCTTATTAGCCATTTTTTCAGATACCAACAGTGTTGTTGTAAGCCAAAGAGTGCTCTGTATTTAATGCAAAAGCTAACAAAAGCTAGAGCTTATAAAGTGTTATAAAATAGATTTTAAAGCCAAAGCATTATTTGAGATTCTTTTAGGCTAAGGTAAGTGTGAGAGAGATCTCAAGGGAAGAGGAATTAAAAACGACATAGAGGAGAGGCAGTAGAAGGAATGCATTTTTCTTACTTTTATATTTGCAATTAATCATAGAATAAGATCAGACTGCTCCAGGTACACACAGGGTATAAACTTAGTCTGCCTGTGCAGGATTAAGTTCACCCATCTGCTATAATTGTAATGAGGAGACGATGTGACTTCTCTGCTAAGGAAAATGGGGCTGCCCTGCAGGGGTGTTCTTGCTGGCGTTATGCTCATGCTGAGGCTCCTTCCTGCGGATTCAGGAACACTTCTTTTCAAGTTAACGTCCAGCATTTGGGCAAGGTTCACCACACACAGGGCTAGCTACATATCACTGTTCCTTTGTATCATGAGGCTTAAGAATTTTGTAGTCAGGGTGTTTTTTCCAGTTTTGTTAAAAATTCTCACCCTTTTCCCTTGTGAAATATTTGTATTGTACTATTTTAGTTCCTTTCTTCGTATTTTGTAATTTGTATTTTTTCAGTGATGTATTTCTGAACTGCTTCCTTGAGCTTTCTTAGTTCTCAAGGTGTGTCTAGGTTTCACTGGGTAGGCAGAGTGTGTTTTGTTTTGTTTTCACCTAGGTATTTTAGTGTGTGTGTAGTGATGGAACCATTTCTTCTCAGAGAAGGCAGAGAGAGGCAGTCTCCAAAGCAAACAATGGTTTGGATTTCAGGGATTTTTTGTTTGTCATGTTACCAGAAATTTTCTGAGGAAATTAAGTTCCTCGTGGAAGCCACATGAAAAGGGAAGTAGCAAATCTTACCATTCAAATTCTCCCTAGCTTAACCATATCTAATTAGAATTCCAGCAGATAAAGTCTGTGGGTGGCTCAGGGTGATTCCATCCCAAATAGCAGAGACTTGAAAACAAGGAGAAACGACAGAACTTACAACAGAAATTTTTAAGCAGTTTAGGTATGTGGTGTGCTCTCTTTTCCCCAAAGTGGTTGTCTATGAGTTTGTACAGTCTAATCAAATAATCCATTTTGAATTACATGCATATTATAATGCCCTGTTTTACAGGATTTAATTTTAATGTTGATCATTTAATGTTGGCATAGCTTTGTTATTTAAAGACACATCCCTTCATGCTGAATCACAGGCTCTGCCCAGTTAAAACAGATGGTCTGCTGCTTACAAGACTGTAAGCTTTAACTTTAAGAAGGAAGCATTAGGAAATAAAAAATTAGGGGATGAAAAGAAGATCACTGTGAGATTGAATAAATTCATGGTGCTCCTATGTTATTATCTGTAGCTCTCATCTCTTCCCTTGTTGAAGAAGATACGGTAGAACTGGAAAAGCTTTGGAGAAGGATGACAAAGAGAGTGGAAGGCAGAGAAAGGCAGGCTTTCATGCCAGTGACGGCAAGTAGATTGGCTTCTTCAGCCATAAAAAAAGGATTATCAAATGAAGGTAAAATGTTAGAAAAAACCTAGTGTCTTAGAAAGGTTATGATTATTCAGTGATTCGTACAGGAAAAGAATGAGGTGGCATGAAGGAGTTAGATTCAAAACAAACAAAAAAGCACAGGTTACTCATGTCGTGCAGAGGTAAGATAAACATCTCCGTTACCCTGGATTTGGCAGATACTGAAAGTTTTGCATAAGTAGAAGGGGAGATGGGATGGGTTCAGGGAAGCGCCACCAGACTGTGCCTGGTGGATTCTTCTATCCCTCCCCAGGCATCTGGTGTTGGCTGGAAGTATGCAGAGCTAGATCAGCTTTTGGTCTGCCTAGATATCGCTGTTGCGGTGCTCCAACTATATGACATAATTTTTCTAAATAATTCAGTATGAAACACTAAGTCAGCTGTCTTGTTTTCAGAGTAATTTTTGTTTGTGTGCAAAAAGAGGTCACATGAAGATGTAGATAAATATCCTGAAGTTTAGATTGGACATTAGAAAAAAATGCTTCACAGAAGGGTTTATCGAGCATTGGGACAGGATGCCCAGGGAAGTGGTTGAGTTACCATCCCTGGTGGGATTTAAAAGCCATGTAGATGAGGCACTGGGAACGTGGTTTAGTGGTGGACCTGGCAGTGCTGGATTAATGATTGGACTCGATGATCTTAAAAGGTCTTTCCCAACCTAAATGATTCTATAATTCTAATTTTGTAAATGCAAGGGACTAAGATAAAATTCGCAGGAGTTCATCAGTATATGTTAATAACGTTGATCACTTGAATTGTAGTTCCCTCAACAGAGATTTTTATAAATTTTGTTTCATCTTAATTAGTCTCGTTGATACATCTTCATACATGGAGCTGCATCTCTACATGTTCAGAATGAAATTTTACTACTTTTTGCATCTGGAAAGAGTCGATGCAGCTGTGTCACCTGTCTGAATTCTGTGCTAACTTGTGTATGAACGTTGCTGTTTGCTAGAGAGATACTGAAGTAGAGATGCTGGCATTAGTCTGAGTTCAGACTTCTATTATTGCTGTCCTGAAGCTGTTTCACGACACAGTTCTCAGCCTGATTTGACCCGAGTTCCAAAACAGATTTTTAATTCCTTTTCTCTGCAATTCTGTGTGTGGATCAAAGCTGTGATATTATTTGCCATTCTACAGTTTGAAAACATCCATATTTGTTGAACTGTTTTGTAAATTTAGAAATCATGCCAGCTTTCATTTCTATTTGAATTAGACTTTATTTCTCAGATACTGCAAAAATACAAATTTTCCACTTTGGTTTTTGAACTTTTTATATTCACTTTTGTATAAGCTCAATTTTAAATTTAATTATATAGTAGGTAATTGAAGAATGCTAAACTTATTTCTATGTCCCATAACCTTACATATCTTTTGTTCCAGTCCATCCCCTTCTCTCTTAAGAAGCAGTAGAGACCAGCACTTATCACACTAGCTAAGGCAGTCTAATTGTGTTCCTCCATCTCAGCTGTTAATAGTTGTGTCTTTACATAATATTATGAAGTTTCCAGATTCAGAAGATTGTTTTTGTTCTCCCTCTGCCCAGAAAATTGGAGTCTTGTCAAGGACTCTTTTGTACTGTGAGGAAATGTGTTTTTTGACTGGCATCAACTGTATGTTTAACCTACAAGTATTGACAAAAATGCCTGCACCCCGGAAGCTCTCAGGTTTTGGCATTGTTCTGCTTGGAATTTCTGCCACTGTGCTTTTCTCTCTGTCTTCATTCTTCCAATATGTTTAGAGAACAAATAAAGCAGCGGCAGCAGCCAAAAACATGAAATGCATGTGCTAAAATATTCAGCTGTTCTTTATAGAGGAAAAATTGCTCTCTATTTATAAATGTGCATACATATTTATGTACAGTATTCCAGAGTTTATTTCTTGGCCTCTATGATGTTTACCCTTGTTTCACAATGTTTTGACTCCTCCAGGGAGAAACATGAAGTTGTTTTCTTTTTTTTCCATAAGCAAATGCATCCACTGAAATCTCTCTCGAAGTCAAAATGTTCCTGAAGGAATTCCAAACAGCACTGAACAAAGTCATAAACTTGCATGTTTAAATTTCACTACCTTTATAGACAAGTGTCTTTTCAAAAGGTAGAGATGCACAACACAACATTTATATATCCATTTTCCCACCACAATGAAAAACTCATGTTTTTCTTTACTATCAGCTTTCTGGTTTTGGAATGCAAAATTTCTCTAGATGTTTCACTGGAGAAATCTAGTGTATACTATGGAAATGTTCTCAAAATGTCTTCTCTCATATGTGAAAGGCTGAATGATGAGGAGGGTTCTGTGTCTTTGGCATCTGATATGGGTTTTGTAATGATTTTGTCATTTGAATATAATATTCTCTGCATAACACTTATTCTGCATACTAGTTAATCTAGAAGGACCTTGTGGTGTCAGGTGAATTTGGAAATCCTTCTCCCAAAATTTTGAACTGAAATACTGGGATACGGATGTGTCCATTCATTTAATCTACAGCCAACTTCAGTGAACTTGTGAAGGAATAATTTAATTCCTTCATGTGTGCTCTGACTCCACTTTCCACTGTGCTTTGCTCTCTGTGAATACTCTTTGGCTCCCCTGTCTCACTATATCATGGCAAGATTTCTGTGAGCCTCAGAAGTCCCTCTTCCCCTCTTTTCCCTCCATAAGATGCTTGTTGCCTCTCTTTAGTCATCCCATATCTCATATATTTCTCCTGAAATGTTTGTGTTTTGTTCACACTGCTTTCATGAAAAAGATCAATATTTTGAAATGCTTTAAATATAGAAAACTCTTAAGATACTATTAAGCCAGAAGATGTTTTTGACAGCTATTATGGCAGCTATTTTGGCAGCATTTGATATAATAAGTACCGATCTGATGGACATTGCTGATGGACATCTTATCAAGGTGCCTGGAGCATTGTGTCCCCTTGTATTCCACCTCCCATTTTCCTCTTTCATCTCAACATTTTCACACACCTCAGACATTCCTGATGATTAATGTCTGGGAAGAAAATTCACAGGTGATGTACTGAGGTAGTACACACAAAGTAAAGTTTCATGAAGTTACAGTAACTTGATGACATTAGGTCTCACCTTGTTTAGAAGTAATTAATAAATATCCTTGTCTAGCTGTTCCTAATGCAAGAATCTTAGAGATTTCTATTCCTAAATAGGAGCTATGAAAGTAGGATTTTTTCAAACATAATTGCAGGAAAATTATCTTTTCCAATAACCCTACTTGTTCCAACTTTCTTTTATTTCTCTCTCTGTGTATTTATTAAAAAACTGTGTTACCTAATTTGAAAAAGAGCTTTCTTCAGGATAAATCTTATACAAAGCTACAATTATAAAATTTTTATTTTATCCTCTTTTAAAACTCCTTCTTTTGGGGAAGAAAACAGGGATTCTTTCACTGTACTAGGGATCAAAATACAACTTGAATCCTGTGAGGTTCATCATTACTCTTGAATTAATTCACCTGGATATTTTTCAGGCTCATATTATTTTATCAGAGGTCACAGACACTAAAAATGTAACCTGGTACATAACTAAAATAGTAGTACTACATCCGAGCTTTGACACCAGGAGATCTCAGAATATTTTGGTTTTTGAGTATTTTTCTACCTCCTATTTTCAGATTTTATATAATCTTTCCTCAGTTTGCATGGCTTCAAGGTTTATTTGTTACTTTTGGTTTGTTTGGTTGGTTTTTTTAAGTATGACCATGCAAGGACTTACAGACATGAATAACTTTAATGGTATTACTCACACAAGTTAGACCTGTTCTTGTCCTCAAGACCTCTATGGTTTCTGAAGGGGTTCCTTTTCTATGTAATTACTCACTGTGAATGGTGGGCTTTTGTTGGATGGAGAGAAGAGGAAACACATTCTTGGATTAGTCTTACAGAAATGACAGAGAGAAGATCCTAGCAATTGCACCTACAGGAGTCCCATCCACTTGGGGAATTCCTTTGTAAGGACCTGCCTGAAGGCAATGGCTGGACTCCCAGATTAACAGATTTTTAAAACCTAGTTGGACAAAGCCCTAAGCAAGTCAATTTAGTTTTGAAGTTATGCCTGCTTTGAGCAGGAGATCAGACTAGATGACCCCAGAGGCCTTTTCCAGCCCAAACCTGTTGCTCAATTCCTGACTTTAAGAAATACTGTTTTCTAACACTTACATGACGGTAACATCACCAACTATTAAGAGGATTTTTAAAATACTCAAACAATGATAGTGCTGACTATTACAAGTCTTTCATGAAGTTGTAACTGTAGACCCACCTAGTTTGCTCACATTGTGACATCTGTTGTTTGAACGTGGGTCACACATGTCAATGTTGTGTTCTTTACACTGCATATTTATCTTGCACAGTCATATGTATCCATGGATCTAATTAATGTATTTTGATATTGTTATTCCTTCCTAGAACTTCAAACAATGAGTCAGGCTGATGAAGAAAGTTCCAGCTCCAGTGACACCCAACTGGAAATCGAGAAAGAGCAACCTGTCTGTGCTCTAGCTCCAACAGTTTATAGCCGAGATGAGGGATCCGCTGACGTAACAGCAAGTCCTGCATTTCAGTGGTTAGATGAGGTACCATGTACTCCAGATTTCTCTAACAGTGCATATTGTGTCCATTTCAATTAATCTGAAATGTATATTTTGTTGTTAGTAATTGAAGGTGTTACCATAGGATATCTCTAGGTTCTCTATTTCTTCTCTGATTTTTTTCTAAGTGGTAAGAACATTTCGTGAAGCAGAAGCATAGATGGGGCGTGTTCTTGCTGGGGATGGTATGCTTAACAGATAACCACGTTATTTTTTTCAGTGATCACGACCTTAATGGGAATGAGAATAGAGAGGTCTTTTTTTAGTAGTATTCTAGCTGTAGAGGTAATTGCATCATGATTTTTATAAAGGCTTAATAGCTGCAGGAAAAATCTAAGGTAAGTGGGTCCTGAGGCACTAGTAACTGGTGCTGGTAGAAGAAACCTTTTGGAACTCAATTTCTTTTGCAGAATTTTCTGTGTTAAGAAAACTTTTAGAATACTATAAATATTTTAGAATTTAAAATATTAAAGGCATATGAAATGCAATCCTTAAAAATATAATGCTAGAAGAGATATTAAGAGATCATCTAAACAGAAATATACACTGAAGTAGATTCTCTGGAGGTATTTGTCTAACTTGTTCCTTAAAACTTTGATTGATGGAGGTGGGAAAAGGACATATCCTTTTCCAGCATTTCATGATTGCTATAGTTTTAAAAAAAGAAGGTTTTCCTAAATTTCTGTTTAAATTTCCTTTGGAGTGGACAATGCAGATTTCTTCTTGCCTCTTCCAGAGTGACAATGGAGAGAAATCAATTTCTGCCCTCTTTGTAATAAACATGTACATCTGTCTAATATCCTAAGCAAGCTTTGTTCATACTTCACATTTCTCTTAAAGTTCTTACTTTATGTTGCTTTCCCCTGGGATCTTTCCAGCTTAGACCTGTCAGATCAGTTTACTAGCCCAGGTCCCTCTTTCTGCCTTGGACCCAATCTCAGTAAAAAAGAGGGGGCGAGAATTTGTGATGAAGAGGAAAATAGGAGTGCCCCTTTCCTACCTTGCTATTAGGTCATACTGCACATAGCACGAAGCTGCACCACCAGTGTCTCTCTAATCTCTTGTGTATTCACATGAAGTATACAGGAGGGAGATTTTCACTTTCAGAGCAGTGCTAGTATATGGTGAACCCACAGCTTCCAGTATTGTTGTAGCACAAAATGCCTTTCTTCTCTGTCCAAGGCAGACGCAAAACTCCAGGACAGATCAAGTCTCAAAGAGAGTTGACCTCTCACCTTATAGAAATCCTTCTGTCTACTGAAAGTATGAAAACTGCACTTTGGGGAGTACTTTATGGAGTACTTTATTTTTCAACTACTCCCATACTTTTAAAATAGATTTTCAGTTGTGGTAGAATTTTGGTATGTCAACAGGAAGCATATGCCCAGTACAAGATATGTATACCCCCAACCCTTCTCCAAATGAAATAAAAGTAAATGGTGTGGCATTCTAAAATATATTTTACATTTCTACTTTGTTTTCCTTATTTATGATAAGGTGAAGGCTTGTTTTTCTAGACTTATTCTAGAAAATATTCAGAGCATTTTGCTGATTTTTTTTTCTCCATGTCTCTTTCTGCATGTCAAATTTAACTTCCATAACACTGTAAACCATTAATGGGGGAGTATAGGGTAACCTTATTATTAAAAGTTGCCCCCAACTCAGGAAAAAAGCGTGCAGTGGAAAACCGAAGTAAGCAATTTGCGTAAGATTTCATAAATGAAAGCATTTGTCAATTTTTAGAAGGGAACTATGACTCATTTATTCTTGCCATAGTTTTTAACAGTTTGTACTTGTGCTTTACAGGTCAATTTGGCTTTTCATCACTTATTCACATTTCTTCTCTTCCACTGACGTGTTTGTTTTCCTTTGTTGAACTTTATACATAATTCAGAGATAAATATATGACTTCGGTCACCACAGAGGTTGTTGCATTGACACTGCCTTCAGCTTCTTGGAAGAGCTTGCAGCATTTTTCCACAGAAGCGGAATTGTATCATATTGTCTCTGGTTTACTGGCAAGTCATTTATGCCTGCAGATACTTATCAGAAGGGACACCTTTTGATATTATAAGATCTGAGAACAGATATATCTCTTCTACTGGTAAACTTTGCAGTGAAACCAGTCTAAGTTTTTCTCATGTAAACAGCAGATAGTCAAACATACAAATAGCAAGAAGTCAAACATGCATACTTTCTGTCCTTCATTTTTAATAACCCATAGTAACATTGTTTGGCTGTTGCGTCCGGGCGCCAGCGTCCGTACCGCCTCCCAAAAGGGAAGAGGATCGAGGGCAAGGCGAGATACTACCCCAACAAGC